>DF244086.1:2092-28034 GCA_000507305.1 Breviolum minutum Mf 1.05b.01 | reverse complement strand
AGTCGTAGTCGTAGTCGTAGTCGTAGTCGTAGTCGTAGTCGTAGTAGTAGTAGTAGTAGTAGTAGTAGTAGTAGCAGTAGTAGTAGTAGTAGTAGTAGTAGTAGTAGTAGCAGTAGCAGTAGTAGCAGTAGTAGCAGTAGTAGCAGTAGTAGCAGTAGTAGTAGTAGTAGTAGGAGTAGTAGTAGTAGTAGTAGTAGTAGTAGTAACTTAGTAGTAGTAACTTAGTAGTAGTAACTTAGTAGTAGTAACTTAGTAGTAGTAACTTAGTAGTAGTAACTTAGTAGTAGTAACTTAGTAGTAGTAACTTAGTAGAAGTAGTAGTAGTAGTAGTAGTAGTAGCAGTAGTAGTAGTACTAGTAGTACTAGTAGCAGCACTTGACTGTTGGTATAGATCATATTGTTTATTTCGTATTGGGAAGTCTTTTGGCTTGAAAATTTATAACACTCGAAGCTCGGGAGCTGTCGCTAGAGGTTCCACCAATAGTTGTTTGGTGTGATTCATGGTGGTTGAGCCTATTGGGATGTGGATATTTCCAGGTTTTATTCCCTCGATGCGGGATTTCTAAGATAGACTCCAGCACCAACCTTAACCTCTATATAACTGATCATTTGGCTGAGAGGTAGGATGTTAATCATACTATTGCTTATCATTGAATTACTACCCTTTCTTCCACAATCATGGAAGTGGAAAATCACCCTAGCATGATTATGGGAGGAAGATGGAGGAAGGGTATATTCTGGTGACAAAACAGAGATTCAAAGGAAGGGATCACAAAACTCCCATGACCAGAAACTTCAAGAAACTGGAATCATCATAGTTTTCAAAGGGTTTTTCCGAACCCTTGTCGGACAACGAAACAGGATTCCGCGATTCACGGCTGGGTATCTCCGGCTGGTTGGACGCCCACATTGCTGTCGATTTGGCAGCCCGGCAAAGGTCCTAGCACGAGGCATGGAGACATGATACATTGATATGTACGTTTCACCCTTTCACCATCACTTTCCCATAGCTCCATTGCTGAGATCCATCGGAATTTCCGGTGTCCTGAAAGCGGAGATGTTGCAACCTTTTCTGGTCAGGGATTGAACCGAAACTACGGAAAAAAATGCAGTCACGCACATCAATGGTTTCCGTTGCAAAAAGACAAAAAGTTTACAAAGCAACTACCATGACCTTTTCCTCTGACACAACTCGAAGCTCAATATGGGTGTTTCCTCAAATGGTGGTACCCCCATTTCACACCCCAAGTGATGATCATTTTTAGTAGGAAAACCCATGGTTGTTGGGGAAACCCACCATTTTAGGAATCCCCCATATCTCAATTCGCTGGTTTGAGACGACCCCATCCTTGGCGTCGAGGAATCCAGTCAGTATCAGCTATCGATTCTTGAGGCTTTGAAGGCGCCCCTATTGTTGTTTAAGATCTAAGATATTTCAATTCTCATGAGACCTTTGAAAAGAGAAGTCGTCTTGTTACCTTGACCATTCTGTCCATTTTGTCAGAAAAAATCACCAAAACATCCACATCAAACATCCAAAAAGGTTTCATTTCACCTTTCTCAGCCATTTTTCAACTTCTTCAGCCATTTCTGGTCTTGAAACATCAGTTGGTTAGAGGCTTAGCTCAGAAAAAGTTTCTCAGAAAAAGCCTCAAACGCCATCTGAGCCAACGTTTGTTTGACCAAGGCATAGCATGACTCTCACCCAGGCAATCTGTGCAGAAACAAGATGAAAAATTCAAGACCACGCTGTTTGTTTTTTCTCAACAGCTCCTCCAATTTCATGATTTTTTTTCCCAAATCACCTGCCTGAGAGGATTTTAGATACCAGGCGATGAAATCGCTCATTGCGAATGTGGAATTTCCACTGATTTGGTGTTTTTTTTCAGAGGTCCTATCACATCGCTGAGCGTTTACTGGCAAAAGGTTGGTCAAAAGTTGGGACCAACTCGCCATTTTCGCACCTGGACATAGCTAGCCGCTAGCCGTTTGGGGCAGCATGCATTTGCCGAAAAAGAAGCCCAATTTTGGAGCCCTTTGAAAAAGCAAGCAATGACAGAATCCTAGGATCGTAAAAATAATCATGTCAGTCATTTGTGAAAGTTGGCTATCTTTGGGCTCTTTTGGCTGTGTCACACAAGCTGAGAACTGCCGGAGTATAGGCCAGCTGTGGGAGAGCGGAACTCAGAGCAGCTCTTGTTGACGCTCGAACAGATGCTCACCGGATCGGTAGAACTTGAACAGAGTGCAAGACGCACCGGGTGGAGTTTGAAATCACGCGCCACTTAGTGCAGCCACCACTTCATTGGGAAATTACAAAGTTTCGGAAAGCATGATAGCTGCCACTGGCACCACGACACAACTTCCAGTTTGTTGCTTTTCGTTGTTCTAACCAACAGTTATCTGAAAAAAAATGAAAAATCTAGCTAAAAAATCTCTGTTGAAAACAACAGGTTGCGTGCCATCACACCAGTTTCAAATTGTGGCACATGCTCCCAGGAATTTATGCAATGAAGGCTGGGCTACAAGGCGTGGCTAGGGAATCGATGTGATGCCGAATCGTGAGGAATCTTGGAAATGTCTATCCCTGTTTTGCAGCCTGCAAGTCTAATATATATACATATATATATACATATATGCAAATACTCAATTGCGAGTTTGTTACTTACTATACCATGATTGTATCTTGGATGTATGTATCTAAATTTTCTTAGTCCTCCCAAATTTAGACAAAAAGTCGCAGGGCATCGGACACAGATCGTCCGCAACAAAATGCACATCTTCCCACAGCATGGGTAGCACAAATAGCGGCGCGACTGCAACAAGATCCAGCATCTTGAACGAATCTCACCATTTATTTCTTTGAACATTTAACACATCCAATCAGAAACATCCAACCAGGAACTTTGTCTGAAAAATGTCAGCCCACAAAGCTGAGGAGGGGAAGTTCTTTTCTAAGTGTAACGCTAGTGGACGGTAGCTGGAGCGTGTCGAGAGATCAAATCAACTTACAAAAAGTCATCAGAGCGGTGTCGTGTTGCACACCGTTTGGGTGGCTCGCTGGTCGGTGACACCGCAGCCTACAAGGCCACAGACGTCTTTTTGACTGAATTTTTGGCGCACCGAAAAGCAAGTTCCCATGAAACATCTTGAGTCCAAAGCCAGTAGTGCAACACAATTTCCAACACCAAACTCTGTCCCCATCTGGGCACAAAAAGATTTTTTGATCTCACCAAAGTCGCCTTTTGCCGCAAATTTGTGCGGGGTTGTGGAACCAAGGCCCCCAAAATGGAAGGCCGGGCCGATGGCCACACCGTAGCGAAGCCGAGCAACTTGGCTCAAAAGTCGAGGAGGACATGGGATGGCTGAATCCGGGCTGAGTTCTTTGGGACTGGCAGCTTCCAGCAGATCAGCGTCGCAAGGCGCGCGACAAACAGGGGGGGGGGCATGGCCATGGCTGTCTTTTAAGCAACAAGCCAATCTGCTGGAAGACAATATGCTTTAAAAAAATGCACTTTTCACAGTATGTGTCCAGAAGAGGGTCACTCAATTCCCAGGTCCAAGGCCAGATTTCGCCATGTTACTCCTGAAACTGTGCTCAGCTAACAGTGGGTTTCCCAAAGTGTTCGCGAAGGCGGTCGGGTCAAAGGCTTTTTTGGCACTGCCCGAACAAACTGGAAGAAACGGGTTGGTTAACTGCTTGCTTGCAGCAGTCGAACTGATGCAGCATTTCATCACATTAACTCAACAAAAATGTAGAATGTAGAAGTTGTTTCAAATAAGCTTCACAGCAAACATGTGTTTCATGGGACCACACACACATGAACACAAATGTCGCAGTTGTCGCAAGCAGCAGTTCTGTGAAACCACGCACTTCATTCTGCCATCTCCACGCACAAACTATCCAAAAGGATTCTTGCAAGGCTAAAAAAGAAAGGGCCAGTATGAGAACCTGCTGAAAACTGCACAAAAGCTTCTGAAAATCACACAGTGAAGAGCGGCACAAAAATCGCTGGTGTACGGTTTTGTGTGCGGGTTCCGGCGCACAGCTTTCTTTGCTCTTTCTCCATGGCTTATGCTCCCATCCTGAAAAGTTATGCGACGAGAAAGGTGGAAAAACAAGCCAAGCATGATGAGGGATGAAAATCAAATGCTTGAAATGCAAATGGCGGTGGATTTTCTTTCATTGCATGGAAAAAATATGAAAAAATCTTATATATCTCAAACTACCTGAACTCTCCCCATTCAATTCTACAAGCTGTTTAACCAAAAAAACAGGATCTCATTTCTTAACTCCAAGTTGGATCCATTGATTTCCTTCTCAAAAACCGAGTCACTGCTTTGGCGCAAAGCAGGCATTGTCCTGGAACATGGTCTTGGCCTGGCTTCTTCAACAAAAATCGAGAATAGAAGTGAGCGATTTAACATCCCCTATGGCCCTATACCATGAAATACTGGTTGGTTAACATCCCCTATACGTCCAAAGAATCTAAATATTGTGTTCCCTTCTCCGAAACTCCTGTCCTACACGAGGCGAAAAGCTAAAGCGACTAGAGTATCAACGATTCAGAATGGGGGCTAAGGAAAGTAGAATGCACTGCAAAGTTGTTGCACCAGAAGCCCTTTATACCAAAAGCCTAAGAAACGTTTTACACCAGAAGCCCTTTATACCAAAAGCCTAAGAAACGTTTTACAGCAGAAGCCCTTTATACCAAAAGCCTAAGAAACGTTTTACAGCAGAAGCCCTTTATACCAAAAGCCTAAGAAACGTTTTACACCAGAAGCCCTTTATACCAAAAGCCTTTTTACGCAGAAACGTTTTACACCAAAAACCTTTCGCCACAAGATGTTTTGTTCTAGAACATTTTTATACCTTCAATACCTTGACACCAGAAGCAAAACCCTTTGACGACCAGAAGATTTAAACCACCAAACTTTTGATTACACCATAAGCCTTTAAGCCCCTTTGCTCCAAAGAGCTTTTTATGAGAGGCCGTTTGCACGAGAAGCCTCTTACACAAGGAGGTTCTGGCGCCGGAAACACTTTTACATTTTACGCCACAAACAAAAGCTTTGGCACCAAAAACCTTTTACACCAACAGACTTATGCACCACACGTCTTTTTCACGCCAGAAACGCCTTTTTTCACAGGCCAGACTCACACCACAAGCCTTTTTCACCAACAGGTTCCAAAACGCCAGAAACACGTTTACAGCATGAATACGGTCACCTCCCGACACCAATACTTTCATAATATACAGTTGACAGAAATGGTTTTTTGAACAGCAACCAGAAACAAACAACACCATGGTCGTTGTGTTTAGGGTGGGAACAACACCCCATGAAATCCTTGAAATAACTGGAGTCCGACTTTAAAAAAAAAGGCATTCCTTATCTCCCATCCATGCGATCAAATCTCAGACTTTGATTCAAAAACATGACTGGCTCCACCAGAAGGAATTGGAGTGCTTCTTGATTCTGTCCCGGTCCAAAAGCTGACCTTAGTCTAAAAAAATAGATTAAAAAATGACTAAAACACCAATCATCGGCCAAAAAAAGGCGACCAACAAAACAGCAAAGATATCACTTCCAGTCGATTTTCGGGGTATACGGATTCGAGTTGAATTGCCAAAAAAGAAACATTCTTTGTTGGAATCCCACAATGCTCTCACAACCATGAATTTGTAAACTTAGGATTTCAAGAGTCTACCTGGAACACCAAAGGGGTGCTAAATGAATGGTAAGGGGTGCCCATTAACCACCCCTTAGGGTCATATTGGCACCTCCTAGGTGGTGCTGGTAGAGTCTTTTCATGCAGAGTTCCTGAACTCCTGAGATCTCCAGGCTTCACGTAGGCAGGTGGTGCAGCTGCAATCTTTTTGGGTGCCTCATAGCGACAGCGCGGGTGAAACGCCCGTTTTTTTGTCAAAGTTGTGCAGCTGGCACCATTCGTTGCAGCTGGCACTCTTGGGAGGTTTTTAAAACATGTCTATCAGGAGTGAGAGAAAAAAAAATTCGTCAAATCTGATTAAAGACAATTCTAAGCCATTTGCAAGTGTAAATTCCATGGAATCTAACCCGTTGTCTTAATTTTTGGAATTCGAATTTCCATTTTGAAATCTGATACAAAAAATTTCCACATTCCAATCTCCAACCTTTTGCTCCTACCCGGGGCCCGGCACCTCCGCATCAGTCAGACGAGTCAGAAGAGCTGCAATCTCATTGACTTGAGATCCCAGTAGCGTGGACAATGGAGCTGTTCCGTCTTCACCTGGCGATTCACGGATTCGGATTTCTTCCATTAAAAAAAAAAGCGGCCAAGGCCCACCCTACTTGGGTTGGATCATCCCAGCGAATTAGCTACGTGGTGGATGGTCCCATTGGTCATCGTTTTTGTGCAACTGGGGCTCCCCGTGAAAAAACCGCCTGCAACGTTCGTCGTGGCCACAAAGGTCTCCAGTCCGGGCGGCATAGAATCTTGGTAGGTTACATGTTATTTTGACAAACTGCCAAACAACACTTGAAATAAACCAAAAAAAAAACATAGGATTCCCCACTTTGCAAGCCAACTGCATGTGGTACCTGCGCTTCGAAAAAAAACATACAGGGGGGGGCGTATTTGGGTGTGTCTGTGAAGTAGGGGAGGTGCAACCCATACAGGTAGACTGTCAGGCAAAAGCCGAAGACTTGGTAGAAACACACTGCCAATTTTTTCGACCAGCCAATTTCAATGTGGACACGGGCCACCGGTCTCTCGTCAAGAGCCTGGGAAGACCTTACTATGCCACAAGGCTAGGCTGTGAGGTACGGGTTTGCAAGGGCCACTTTGATGCAACAAATGGAGACTTTGAGTATAAAACTCGTCTTCATACTGTGGCCCACATACAGTTCTGATTTTTGATGTAAAATTCCCTTATGCCCTGTATGTGTACATCACAAACTACAGTTGTGCTGTCCCGCAAAAAAAAAACACAACGGCATGCAGTGATCCTTCAGCCAGTCTTTGGCTCAAAGAACTGCTGTGTGAAACCGTGGTCAACTCGCCCACCAAGCTGCGCAAAAACAGAAGTGATCAAAACAGAAGCGCTTTTTCTTGGGCAAAAAGGGGGCATTTCGGGGTCAACAGCTTCCCAACTTTACCGTTTGCCCAAAAAATCCTATCTGATCCCAGGCTTGGTATTTGGAAAACCCTGGATGTTTTCAAGCACCAAAAATGAGAAGAAAACAAAAATGTCGATTCCAACGGTGTTTTTGAAGGGATTTTTTCGTACGTTTTTCAACCATCGAAAAACTGAAACAAAAAGAAAAGGTGCCTGTAACATCCGGCATGCAAAACGAGCTTTGAGGCTCTTTTCAAAAGAGCATCTTCAAAATCGAGAGGTGCTTAACACCCACAAAACGTGGCAATTCACGCAATTCCTTCAGGCCAATGCTTTCATCAGCACATGCTTTGGTAACACTCCCTGGCATTTGAAACAAAGGATACAAAGACAAAAAAAACGGAAAAAGTGCATCCTACCACCTCAGCTTCAAAAATCAAAGTCATCAATCTTTCCCCTATATTTCCAGTTTCACCAACCCCATTTGAAGAAAAGACATGTTCCCAGCTTCCATGGAGTCTTTGTTCCATCGCTTGCTGACCCCCACCTCTAAACGGCTCACCACGGCAAAGCGACCACGCTCTCGCTGCAAGCGCTGCTCCGATTGATTCTGCTCATGCCTCGCCAAGTGCACCGTCCACGTTTCATGGTCATCATGCTCGTCAGGGAAAAAAGCCAGCAATGTTTTGCTGCTTCCATTGAGTTTGGAAATGTCACCGCAAAAATCAACTTTCCGACTCCTAAAAATCTAATTTCATTAAGCAAATCTGGCCTCAATCGCATCTGCAAATCTTGGCAGCACTCCTGGCCAAATGAGACCTGCCGCAATTCCTTCAGACTCCGTCCGGCTGTATTGACATCACACAGAAATAATCCCAATTTCCAAATCTACCCCAAAAATGTTCAATAGTTTTTTAAAACATCACTTTTCGTCACAACTTTGAAAAAAAATAGTTGCTTCCCTAAATCTTCATCCCAAAGATCTTGACCCCAAAAATCAGTGATAAAATTCAAGTTCGCCGAGTTTGTGGAAGATCTGTATCGATCCTCGCCTGTTCCGAACGCTGCGCTAAATCTCGCTGCAAACGTGCGAGTTCCGCCCTGCTTTGCTCCAGTTGGGAGTGCAAGTGACGCCTTGATGGGAAAGGTAGGTTATAACACATCCATTGGGCAGATATGGGCAGAGATTTTTGAGCTTGAGTCTCTTGCATTGCCAAAAAAAGTGGTTTTTTTGGTGGTTTCTTTCAGGCCTTTTTGCTGGAGAGTCTGTGACTAAGGCTCAAACTGCTTGAGTTGCGCCTCTTGCGCCGTTTTATCAGCTGCTTGGCGCCTAAGAGTTTTTTTTCGGACGTTTTACATCCGCCAAGTTGTTGTGGAAGCACCGACTTGGAGACAACGGAGGAAATTTCCAATCTCAAGCTTGCCTGTGTAAAAAAAAAACGATTGTCCCATGTCCTTCAAGGTCAAGGTCAGATGAAATTTCCCCCCCCCGGTTTTTTTCCGTAGGGAAAAAAATGGGATCCAATTGGTGTCACAGCCGCTCACCCAAAAAACGTGGCTCCGTTCTGAGTTCCCATGACATCATGGTTTCCCTTGCAAAACGGGAGCGAACTAAATTCAGCTCCATCTCCAATGCAGCCGCACGAGGACCTCCAAAAAAAAACAACTGGATTCATGTCATACCCCAAAAATCCTAGGTCCTAAAAGATTTGGGCCTTGCATTTCTCTGCGCTAAATTCAAGTGTTGACTCGGACTCGAGTTGGATTTTGAAAAAAAAAACGATGCAAATTCACATCCCACCTTCACTTGCATCGCCCATCGCCTGACACATCTGACACCCCTAGCGGTTGCAAGGGTCTTTCTGACAAAAAGTCCTCCTATGATTTGATGACCATTTCACCTAACCATATCTTTTTGTTGTTTTTGCTTGCTAAACTTCCATATTCATCTGAGGGAACTCCCACAGATGGACCCTTTGTGACAAGTGGAATCACTCCAACTCGAGAAAGGAAGGAACTGCTGGACTAGAACTGTTGGAAGACATTCTTAGTCATCACCTGGGATGATTTTTAAAGAAACACAACCATCATCACCAGGATTGTAAGATTTTTTGTCACATTTGCATCGCTGACCCGCCTGAGGTGCCTTGAAGGCAACACTGGGCATGCTGGGCATGCTTGGCATATTGGGCATCTCATGGGCCAAAGCCTCACCCCAGCTCGATTCATCTTCAGATTCCGAAGAAAGTTCGTTTCGCTTCCAGAAATTCAATTGGCTAGGTGGTGGTTGAGTGGTTGAACCAACCCCATCTGAAAAATATGCTCGTCACATTGGATTCCATTTCCCCAAAAAGAATCGGGGGGTGAAAACCAAAAGAAAATACAAACCATCATAGGAATCTAAGGGTAAACCCCCCATTCACAAGGCCTTATTTCATCTGGGGGCATTGAAAAATCGGGTAACCGCTTCACTGCTCACGCTGGGCTTCCCAACATTGATGCGGGATTCCAGATTCGTCACTTGAACTCGTGCCTGGCTTCCAAGCAGATCCCAGATGCAGGTGGGACGTAAAAGCTGCTGTTAGGAGGCTCGGCTCAGGAAAGTTGAGTGATGTCAATCTTTTTGGATTTTGGTTCCATATCTTTTCTTGAAGATAGCGTTGGTTGCATCAATTCTTTATATCCCAACTGGAATTCGATATGATTGTGACACCAAAACTTCCTGGCTATTCTGCTCGTGACCTTTTTTGGACATTTAACTGACCCCTTTCAGAAGTTAAGTCTTAAGTGACCTCCAACGATCGGGGATAAAAAAAAATAAAAAGAAATAAGTCACGAATGATGATCACTTTATAGTAGAAGTATCTTGGATGCAACCTCTGGACAAAGAGACAGGACTTGGAATTGGGATCTTCACCTCATCTCGCTCCCCTTCGCGTTGAGCACGCTCGCTATCACACTGATGTAGCCGCCTCGGATCAACAAATCGACGTTAATGAAAGCTATAAAGCTACAAGGAGGTTAAATCGCTTTCATCCACAGGTCCAACAGAAATGCTAAGAGATTTGAGTCATCAGTGTGTGCTTGTGTTCAAGGTCATGTAGTTTAATGTTTATTGATGTTTATGATGAGTGTCTTATGATGTTTATTGCTCACAAGATCTTACAAGACATTCGACATTTTGATTGCGCGCTGGACGTCCTTCAAATGTCACCACTTGGTATCCAGCTCCATTAGCTCCTCCCGATCCTTTTGCGACTGCTCTCGGTACCTTGCTTGACGAAAGGTCTCAAAAAATTCCCAGCTTGGAGGATCTCCGGAATTTTTGCGTGCTGAAGATGGCTTCCTCTTGGCACAAATACATTCGACAAACTCGACAAACAGTGTGGTTTATCATATCCATGCATCTGAACTTCTGAGTGCAAAACTCTTCAAGTTCTTTCATCAGTTGTGCCTTGCCGTGCACATCACTCAAAGAAAACCTTGGGGATTTCTCCTGCTGTACCATGAAACAAAGCACCATAGAAACCCTCACAACCCCCTGCGAAACATCACTGGAAAAAAACGGAAACCACTGCGTTCAACACGGCTCAATGGCCCAACATCCATGCCTCACGCTCAGCACAGCTCTGGCGGACTTTGTCTGCCTCAGCCTGCCTGGCTTGTTCGACCTCAACAAGTCACCCTGTGGAGAGGTTCAACCCCTCCACGTGTAAAAAGGTCCTTTTTGAAAAAGGTTTTGCACCTTTTTTTACAAAAGGATATGCACACAGGCGCAAAAAGAGATGGCGAAAGGTGTATATGAGAAGCATTGTGTGTGCACTTCTAAAGGAATTTCGAAAACAACGAAACACGAACCTTTATGACTTTTGTGGCATATGGGAAACATAACCTGTCGGGTTTTATTCAATTGACACTTCCAGTCTTTTTTAAAAAAGGATATCCAAACTGATGCAGCTGGGCTATCCAAACACGATGCTCCAACTCCCGAAAGAGTTGTTGCTGCGCACGACCCGACTCTTCCAACAAAGAGATCTCATGAGACCTCAAAGCATCATGAGAATCGATGTCAGTGACCTCAAAGCATGGACTTTTTGCCTGTTTTTTTGAGGGACTGGAAATTCGGTGCCCCGTTCTTTCATAAAATTCATGGCATGGTTTCAATGTTTTAACATGTGGTTTTTTTTGGACATATCCTGTCATCCTGTCAATGCCAACAAATCATGGCTTATAAATCTACTTTCAGAAAATTCCTGATAGCTTGGGGTCACAAAGAGTGACCCAAGCTATCACCGACTTCAACCGACTGAGTTTGCCACTGCTTTTCCATCTTCATGCGTAGCTCTCCATTCACAGAATTCACCTCAAGAATCCAATGGAAAAAGTGGACTCTACTCACCACTCTTCCAAAAAAAACAAAAATGCAATGGAAAACATCATTTAAAACAATCTGAGTACAACTGAGTACAACGATTCATCGAATCATTTTTCTTTGGTCTACTCCCAGACAAAAAAACAAACACATAGAACTACTAAAAAAAATGTTGTAATTTTTCCCAACACAAAAAAAGAAATCTCATGAAAAAAACCTCCCTTTTTTGAGGGTGGTCCATTTGGAGGTGAATCATTTCTTTAAAGGTTTGTTTGTTTTTAGGGGGCGGGGGTAGGGGTAAAAGGTCCTTTTCGGTCCCCAATCAAGCTTCTCCCGCTGAGGTTAACCCACATCTGCCAGGCGCCGCATCAAGGCTTCACCCCCCTTGGCCAATTCCAACCTGAAACCGGTGGAACCAAACCGTAGTCCCGTTTCAAAACGGTGCGGTTGTCTTTAGAAAGCGTTTTTTCATTTCCCGGGTGGGATTTTTAGGTGCAACAAGATGTGAACATCTGAAGAGTTTTTTTGGAAAATCATTGGCATCATGGAACCCCATGACACCTGGCAGCATTTTTTTTACATACACAATACATGCAAAAGGACAAGTATTCAGCAAGATTTGTTTTCATCACACTGTCATCCCCATCCCCCACAATTATCGCTGAGGACTTGGCAGATCACTTTCACCGTTGCGCCTCGCATCACTGTCAGAACTACAAAAAAATGGGTGAAATAACCCCCATTTTTTGACCCCCTCCCAAACATAAAGATACCTGAATCCTCCACTCGTGCCTGAAATGTTGAGCCCCCTTAAACTCTGAGCGATTCTCAGCTTCTGACGTCTGAACCGGCTCAGGCCTAGCCATCAACAGCTGTTCAGCGTCAAGCGTCAAGCCACCCCAAATGGGCGAATTGAATCTGATCCGACCATCGGAAAATTGTGTGATTTTACCCTTTTTGACCGCTTAATCCTCCCTTTCGGCATGGTTTTTTTTTGGTGTTATTCCCACAATTTTGCATAAAACTGTCACATGAGTCATATGCTTCTTGTAAGTTCTTTGGATCAAGATCACCCGCCTGGACACTGATGATGCCCTCGACACCGGTGTGTCAGAGTTAGGTTGCGGACCTTCGCAGCTCACAAAAAGAATGATGAAAATGTGCCATCCAGTGGCCGCCCTAAACAACCATGTTGTGCGGCATGAATGCTGAGAAAATTCCAGCAAAAAAAACACATGTGTATCCGTATCCGTATGTTTTTGGATGTTTTTTTGGGTATCAAGAGCCATTCAAAGGAGCAACAAACTCGCAGCAAAATCTTTTGCCTCTGGATGGATGTTCCTGCGCCCGAGCATGTGAGCGCTCCTTCACAAGAAGTTCAGGTTGACCGATTTTTCAACACACCGCCTGGCAAAATGCCACTCCAGGTGTATTTTGGTTTTAAACAAATTTGCAAGCATTGAAAGTCTCAGTCCAGATTTTGGTCTTTTGATCTTGCAATCTCTGTAATCAGTTCGAATTCTTTGAGACAGACTGAAAAAAATGCTGAACTTGTCTGCTCATTCCAAGAAAGCAGGTATTCCATTGCGAAGCACAGTCGACCGCATGCTGACCACACATATCCCACCATGGCAAACATTCGACAGGCCAACGAAAGGTGGCCTTTTGTACAGCATCACGCGCAGAATTGAGGACGTTGCGTCCAACCTGCTGCAGCCGAACAAATAAGGAATAGAAATTGTAATTGGGATAGTTACCCTGTCTGAAACTAATATAGCACCTGAAAATGGATGTTTGGAATATTAGTTTCCTTTTGGAATGGCATTTTTCCAGGGGCTATGCAAGATTCAGGGAGGGTAAGTTGTATTGTGAGAAAAGGCATTGGGGCATTTAATGAAAAATGGCACACTTCGATGAACCAACAAGCATCCAATTCATTTCTCCTGGAAGCAAAAAAATGATGGAAAAAATTGAGATTGGAATTCTCTTACCTTGATTTTCGGTTATTTTTGACCATACCAATGCCCTCCCAAACTACCATACCAATGCCCTCCAAAACAAGCACCTCTGAGAGTTTCCCTGGGCGCCTGATCCGCTGATCCGGACAATTTTCTTCGCAACACAAAACATGTCGAAACGAACGTCCGGATCCAACACGGAGACTGAGACTTGAAATGGAAAATCCTGATGGTTTTTTTTTACAAAATCTCAGGAAATAAGCACAAAAGAGCAACGCTTTTGCCAAATGATGGCAATCTGATCTTACAGGTAGAGTATGTCTACTTCTTGTAGCCATATCCCAAAGCACCTATGAAGAACCGACACCAACTCAAGTTCTTCAATCCAACTCCCTAAAATTCGCTCAGGCTTCCACTTGCGTGCTGCAGGAGGCCTCAAGTTCCAGATTGCTGGCATTCCATTGAATCTGAATCCTGGTTGGTGAATAGGAATCCTTATGTCTTCTGAAATAATCCCTAGATAACTGGGCAGAAAATTTCATCCCCCTCTTTTTACAGCATGGAAACATCCAGGGTTTTTGGATCACTGCTCAATTGACAATGCTGAGACCTCCACGAGCGTGGCGATGCCCGTTGTGAGTCCATCAAAGCTAAAGGGGTCACCGGTTTGTTGAATGCTGTGCTGCTATTTTGTTACATGATGTGGAAATGCAGTGCATTCCTCCACGGTGTTTTTGTCATGTCACCTAGAAAAAGGAGATCTTTCTGGACCAAGAAATATGTCCAACTTGAAGCATCTTTTGCTCATCCGAATCAACACTGCTGATTTGCTTGGGTTGGTTTGCATTATGCAATTCCTATGATTCAGTCTTCGCGGTACCCTCATGATCTCTACTTTATTCTTCACGAGCAAAAGATTGCATGCAGGCAAAAGAAAACAGGAATGAGCTGGTTCATACCTTCTGATCTGACATTTCGAAACTTGATTTCACAAGCTTCGAATTACACCCCTGAAAACGAACATTACATTATAAAATCCCCATGGTTCAATCGGAAATACATCGACTCATTCATGGTGGATTTTCCAGCGATCGTCATCTTAGTTTTTGGGGGTTGGCACAGCCATTGAAAAGGAGGATGGCTCACCGCGTTTGACGTGGCTCGTGGCTTCAGGGAGCCTCAAAGCCATGGGAAACTCCAGAAAAATCATGGATTTTTGGAGGAAAAAAAATCACTCAAGTTTCCAACAAAAAAAGACATCGATTTCCTTTGGTTGGTCATCTAGCCCAAACATACATTTGCAAACGGAAAAATCCAGGAATATGATCTCCCTGGAAATGCGAGATGGAGCTCTGAGCCCCAAGTTGTGTCTATCCAAGCGTTTGTTTTCCGCATTTCCTCCACAAAAAAAACAAAGCCGTTTGCCACGTTTTCTGAAGGCCATTCACTCCGTTCATTTTGATTTGAAAAAAGAAAAGTCGAAACTTCAATCTCTGCGAGTTTTTGGGAGATTCAGACACAGCCGTTGGTTTTGATCTTGTTTCTTTTGTTGATTTTTCCAAGGCTGCGGCTCTCATCCTTCTTTGCACTCGCGAGCTTCTTCTCCTTGCAAGGAGAGATTGTCACCAGTGAGCAACGAATCACCTAGCCACTTTCATTTTGTACCTGACGGTGTTTTCAAGTAAAGGTTTGTGTCATATATGATATATCTACCCATTTAGAAAGCCCCACCCCTATACTACATGTGTTGTATAAGGGGGAGAGAGATAGAGAAAAAAAAGGAAATCCTAGAGAGCAATACATTTTGCTATATGTACAAACACTAAACTGGATTAATAATCAATATTCAATAATCAATAATCAATAATCAATAGTCAATAATCCATAATCAATAGTCAATAATCCATAATCAATAATCAATAATCAATAGTCAATAATCCATAATCAATGAATCAATAATCAATAATCAATAGTCAATAATCCATAATCAATGATCAAGAATCAATGAATCAATAAATCAATGATCAATGAATCACTTATCAATGAATCACTTATCAATCATCAAATGTATTTCATGGGAAAAAAGAAAAATACCTCCCATCAAACCATCGACTAGTTGGTGGTTTTTCACCAACCCATCTGAAAAATATGCTCGTCAAAATGGGTTCATCTTCCCCAAAAAAATCGGAGTGAAAATAAAAAAGATGTTTGAGTTGCCACCACCTGGGTGTTTCCAAAAATAGGGGTGGGCCCCCAAAATGGAAGGTTTATAATGGAAACATCCACCTAGTCGAAGTCTTCAACTCCCATCACCCTGGACCCCCGGCCTTTGCTGCTTTGGCTGCCGCTTCGGGCCTGAAAATTGGGCGCTTCTCGGGGTCTTGCTCGTGCAACACCTAGGCGCTTGGGCTTCACCGCCACCACCGGTGAAATACCCCGTTTCGAAAAAGGTACAAAACGTGGTGAAAACACGTGAAAAATGGTGCAAAAACGGGTGCGACTGAAGGTGTGTGAAACCATTTTTTGAAAAAAAAATGATGGATGTGAAGGGGGAATTGTTTTTCGGAGAAAATCATGGCATGTTGATTGAGAGGAGACCTTGAATCTGAAACTCAGCTGCTTTTAACACAAAAAAAACAACATGGAGATGAATGAGCTGACTTTCTTTTTCCAAAGCAGGGCGTGTTTTTGTTTTGAAAGTAGCCCTAAGTTTCACCCCCAAGTTTCGTCAGCTGCACCCATCGGTCGATTTTCCCTTGAAATTACAGTAAACCCTCCTGGGCAACGCGTCCATATCCCACCTTGAGAAAACGTGGGAATCCGTCTTTATATCCTCTTTATATAACGTGCTTGTTGGGAAGGGATATCATAATACTTCCCAGAAAAGTAACGACTAAGGTGGATTCCCCCGAATCCACGATCCGAGTTCCCCCAGCTGCAGAGCTGCTAAAGTGCTTCACAAGCTCCTGTTGTGGCAGGGTCAACGAAGACTGGATTCAACTGACGGATTCCTTCGTTTTTTTCTAGTTGGTGGTTGAACCAATGAACCCCTCTGAAAAATATCAGTCAAAATGGAAATCTTCCCCAAATATATGTTATGGGTGAAAATGTAAAAAATGCTTGAAACCACCACCTCGTTTTGCAGTTGTTCCATGCTGCTTTTCCGAGCCTCCTCGTGACCCTGCTTAGCGTGACCCTGCTTAGCACAGGGTCCCAAGTTCCCTTCCCAAAGCTCCTCGTGACCCTGGAAGCGGGCATAGCTCACTGCAGGCGCCTTTCGCACAAAGGCGGCCGTTGTATATATATTCTGTATGAACTGATTCAAAAAATAGTAGGGTTTTGCATTATAAACCATCCATTTTAGGGGCCCACCCCTATTTTTGGAAACACCCATATTATGATTTTCAAAAGTCATGTTCTATAAGTTCTGATGTAAAAAGCTGTTGTAGTCTCGTGTTAGTTGTCAGTTGTACAACCACTCTCATGACTCATTCCTGTTGAACACTCGAGTCGCCATCCC
Source organism: Breviolum minutum Mf 1.05b.01 (assembly GCA_000507305.1). Classification (NCBI taxonomy): domain Eukaryota; class Dinophyceae; order Suessiales; family Symbiodiniaceae; genus Breviolum; species Breviolum minutum. Next base: position 11,084 of record DF244086.1, on the reverse strand, counting down.
CCACAAAAACCCCATCTTCTCACAGCATAGTGAAGAATCAACATTCAACATGCCAAAGTCTTTAAGCATTACCACAACTTTTGGAATATGGTTCATCTGTCCAACAGTCAAGGTAAACCCAGCCTTTACAGTGGGCTCTTTCATGAATTCACGCCAGAATCCGCTCTTAACCTCGGATCAGCTCAGGCTGATTTTGCCCATGAAAAGCTTCGTTTTGGGGGGACGTTTCACCAAGTCGAGGGATCCTGAGATCTGCACCATGACAACAAGTTTGTGCACATCCTTAGCAACCCCAAAACAGAGCGCTTTCCGGAAAGGCCTGGAAAGGTTGCCAATTTGGGGTGATGTGGTGATCCACAAATCACTACTAAGGCGGTGTGGTACAGAGTAGTTGATTGAACAAATCAAACCTTGGCTTTCTCTAATTTTCTGTTCTACCAGTACATTGCTTCTCCAAAGTCAAAATAAGCTTCATGATGGTCCCCCATTAAGTTCTTCCAGGTATCGATCGACGAAATGAAGTTCACAAATGCAAAACCTGCTGGAACATTGCGGTGCTCCTGTTGACCACAAACTGCTTGAATCAAGAATCTGCAAAACGGAATTTTTCAACGAGCCGACAACAATGCAAGCATCATGGTCCTTGCAAGGCATGTAGAAGAAGGTGAACCCTTAGCAAGTGGAAACTTGCCAATTTTGACAATGGGTTTTTCACACTCAAACAAGGTTAGGAGGCACAACAGTTCATCAATGCTTGGGAAACTACCAGTAGCACATTCTGATTGCATCATGTTTTTGAAGTATTGATGTTTTTTTAAGTCAAGCGGACCTTCCTATACGACAAGGTCGTTTTCTCATCAAAGCTGAGACAAGGGCTGTCTGACAGACCACACTTCTCCAAGAACATGAGAAAATCCTAGAGACACGAATCATGTGGGGAGCACTCTCTGTCCCCCCTTCTAAAAGGAATCAGTTCCCCAGCAACTCTTGGTAAGTACAATATACAAATCATAACAAAGAAAGGGAATGTCTCAGAGCAAACGTTTGCCATAAAAAGGCGATGAGGAATTCGGGCTAAAATAACCTTAACATAGAAACCAATAAGAACACCACAATCACATTTTACCACCCATTTGTCCCCACCTTGCGTGCGCTGATTCCCACAAGGTTTCTGATCATCACTGTTGTCCGAGAATCTTCGCCTCTTTGGATCCTCGGAGGTTCTTCCATCGGAATGGTAACTCCGCATCCCTTCACGATCTTCAAACAGCCTACTGAAAAACTTCCATCTTCCAATGAGTGGAACTTTTCCAATGCTTGCGAAACATACATTTGCAACTGAAAAAAAATCATCTGGACCCATGCTGTCTGTCGTTCACGACTTCTAAGAATCCGACCGGTCAGGATCGATGTCGTACTTCTGAAACTCTTTCGTACTAACCTGATCATTTTGGGAAAAAAATGGGACAAATTCACTGGCTCTTGAAAAAATTCAGTAGTAGCAAGGAGTTTTCATATTTGCCTCGCAGCAACATAAAAAACGGACATTTGGTTTTTTAAGGTAGGTCCAGCTACAGTGTAGCTGGCAATTTTCAGTCAGTGAAAACCGATGTCATATTGAAATTGCCCCCAACTCTCCAACTCAAAGGGGCAACCGAACGCTTGCGCAAGGTTGAACAGGAAAAAAAACACGTCAATTTTTCTGCAGCAACAAAATTCGGAAGCAGGCTTTCTGGAAACTTTTGTCGGTTTTGTCCTTTATATTTCACCCATTGATTGGTGCCTTGGTCCTGACAGGCTTGTTCGCACGCTCTCCCTTTGCGTCCGCGTCCTGGGCCCAAACACCAGCTGGAAAGGAACTCTGAAAAATATTTTTCCTCAAAGTCACGTGTTGAGGTGCTTCGGAGAATAGGAAAAAAGATGCTGAAAAGGGAAATGCAGTCAAAGCTTCATCAACTCGAGTTCATCCAATGAGTACTAGGCAGCCCGTACTTGAGTCTGTGCATCTGTGGTATCTGCAGCCTCCTGAACAATCAGATCAAGCTCAGCCTCAAATAATGCTGAAGCCAAAGGATATACCTTGAACAATCTCTGTTAGCTGAGTCCAAGTGCAAGAGACTGGACCCATCTCTGACACAACGAGGCTGCAGAAAATCACATGGTTTGCCCCTCAGATGTCCTCCGGAAGCATCTCAGTCTGGTATGCCATCAGGCCTGCGGGTAGCTTAGAATAGTAAAGTAATACCCTCCCAAAAATTAACATGTCCCCTGAAAAGGGACCATTTTAAAAGGACATTTCATCTTCCAACCATCAGTTTTGAGAGGCTACGTTAGTTTTCAGGTGGGTAACTTCATTTTGGGGAGCATCTTCAGCACATAACTCTCCCCACTTTCAGGAATCATCAAGATCCATCAAGCACTTGCCTTGTGGAACCGAGTTCGGAAGAGGCCTCACCAATCCATCTTCGACAACAAGATCTCACATACAGGTGTGCATGTTTTTTTCAAAAAAGATGCTTGGCACCCATCTCTCCATACAGACTCAACAAATCTAAACTCTTCCTCCCACAATCATGGTTCAGTGGAAAAATGAAAAAAATCTCCAAGATATTGGCTTCCTTTAAAATAAGGTAATTTTTCCAACTTCCCATGATTTATGGGGAGTTTTCGGGTATATTTTTGGGCCATCTCTTGTGACATCCCTTGGCTACCAAGGAACCAATTGCCAGATCCCAGCGATGCCAGCAAGGCTGGTGCGGTAGTGGTCTGCTCCTGGGCAAATGCCACAAATGCCGTTAAGGCACCACCTGCCTTCTACGAAGTTTTTAGTGACTCCACTGAAAGGGGCAACAAAGATCTAAGTATTCAAAAATCAAAAAGTGCTTTTAAATAAATGGTTGGGGCTCCTTCACCAAACAATAAACCGCAAAAAAGGAAGGAATTAATATACATTCGGTGTATTTGTTTGGGGTAAAAAAAACAAACAAACAAACAAACAAACAAACAAACAAACAAACAAACAAAACACCATCATCTTCCGGTGGGCACTTTTTCATCTGCACAGCTGCAGCAGATGCCAACCCCAAAACTCTCGGCTTCCCAACTGGTGTCCAAGGAACTGCTGTGCCCTGTGAAGCAGCCAGCAGAGTCTGCGACAAGAAGCAACGGCGAGTAACGTGATGCTTCTGAAGATCTTCAAGAATTCAAATACCCAAGATGTTTTTTTCGTAAAAACTACCGGTGGAATCAAAAAAAACAAATCGGCCTCCAGCTACTCCCAAGTAGTAGACTTCTAACATCATGACATCATTTTTCCTAATGCCGAAAACCCACTAATTTCAAAAAAATGTTCCAAAACCCATCCCATCCCTAGAGCCTTCTGTCAGAAATTTGAAGGTTTTTTTTGGTTCGCATTGAAACCCCTTAAAACACCCATCCAAAATCCAGCACACCACACCTGTGCAGCACGAATGTCGTAGAACTCGACAAGGGCAAAGCCGTGCGAGGCGCTGATGTGTGCAACCTGGACCGGAAGACGTGGAAGATACGGTTGGACGGAAGATATGGAAGAATACCCCATTATTTACCGGGTTTTATACATCCCAACTGATTGTTGGGGATTTCTTCCATCAACCAGATTGTTCAATAGGGTTCAATGGGGACCCATTTCATGGCTTACAAATGGGGGTGAAGATCCTAACCACGACTCTTGATGGTTTTTCGAAATCCGGCGAGAAAACCAGTTGAGGGACAGGTAGTTTTACAGTATCCCATGACTTACGACGGGTTTTATTACAGTATACATCCGTCCCACCTGGCTGATCGCAGGATTTCTGAAGCATCAAGAGTTCAAAGTTTTGACTGAAAAAAATCTTACTCCATGTTGGCCAAATGGAATAATATTTCACCAACCTAGATTTTCCTGAAGGGGATTTCCCTCACTATTCGCTACCTTATTGGGGTGAGGTCGCTATAATTTCACAGGATGTTTGTAAGTTTCAATTGCCTCGAAATCCCGATGTTCACTAGGCTTCAAATCCCATCAAAGACTTTGATTGACAGGGAGGTTATCCATGATGGTGAATGGCATTCTTTTTCTGAGAACAGGTGAGAACAAGGGTACTTTCCATGTAATCAAAAAGGCATGGCTGCCGCAAACCACCACAGCTACCATAGCTTGCTCTCAAACAAGGCACACACATGTTCAAATCATCTACTGTATCTTTTTATACCAAAAAACATCGGCACACCATCACCACACTATCACCACACCAACATTCCCTCCCACCTCGCCGAATTGATTGAAACCTCCTCGGACATGATCGACCTGGAACCAGGGGCGGGGCCAGTCCTCTCTACAACTGCAACTCCCGGCGACTCGCCAAACGCACCTTCTCAGCAAACGCTGACAAGTCAACACCTTGGTTGAAAAAGGAAAAATCTAAAGAAATCAAAAAACCATTCATCAACTAGCGATCTGAAAAAAAAAAGCAATTTCAATTCATATACCAGATTCTGAAGCAGACATTTTGGGGGGTCATAATAAATCAACCAAATATGACGGCATATGACATGGTTGGCCACGCTTCTACCCCCAATTCGCCAAGATCAACACGCACTGTACGGATGTCGTGCGCAGCCTGAAGGCTACATGGAGTCGTAACAATCCACCTTCACCCTTGGGGGTAGGTGGTTTGACAAGTTTCTTTAGGCAAATCATGCAATCTTTGAACGATTGGTTTCTCAATGACAGGTAGGTTTTTTCTGAAGAGAAAAAAGTGACTTCAGAGGCATTTCAATTTAAGCGCTGACCTGGAGAATACTGACATCATTCTTGCAGGTCCGAATCAAGAAAATGTTCAGCAATTGCCCATGCTGATGTAGCTAGGTATATACGGGAGGTCAAGTGATTCAAAGGTCCAATCTGCAAACAACTATGCCAGTTTCGCCGGTGGAAAGGGCTCGCAACGTCCAAGGCTGGAAAGCATCAGGCGCTGTGCGCAACGAACATCAAAGTAGGTGACCAGGACACACCTCGGCTGATGGAGCGGAGCAGGTGAATCAACTTGACCTGCCTATAAAAAGAAACGTGCCGTGTTTTAAATCCTAACGGCTTTTTGTTCAAGGCTCCATAAGATGTACGCTACAAAATGACTAACTACTGTTGAAGTCTTGTCAGAATCTCCTGATCATATGCCAACCAATGGGCATTCTACTACCGCCCTGCTGCATCAGCAGAAAAAACTCTGGTCATGAAATTGCATATGCCTTTTTTAAGATAAACTTGCGAATACACGGCGTATGCAGAAGGATTTCCGCTGCCTAAAAGAATAGTCACCTTGTAGATTGATACATCATTACATATCTGACAGTAATCTTATGCAAAAGCCTTGCTGCATATGTAGCAATCCTTGTTCTAGATTGATACGTATACAATGAATACACCCCCGAAGTTTAACAGCTCGCCCATGAAAAATGGTGCTTGGAAGACAAGCCTTTCCTATTGGGGCCGGCATATTTTCAGGGGCGAACTGTTAAACTTCCAGGGGCTAGTCTTTCCAAAGCGATGGACCGTGCAATGACTGCCAAGCTCGTATCCAACCTGGGCGACTGTTTTTAAAAAAACTGAGAGTTTTCATGGGGTTTTCTTGGGGGGGTCACACAAAAATGCTGTTGTTTTTGACAAAACTTCATGAAACAACCATGAAAATATGCCAAAATATTTTTTTTGCTGCTATTTAAAAATAATTAAAAACAAGTTCAATGCCATGTCCACGTCTTATCCCTGATTCATTTGACTTCAAGATTCCTATCCTCAACTGCTTTTCCTGCTTTTCCGGCTCCAAACTGCGCCTGGCAATCTCACCAAACTCTTGCAGGTCCTGTCCGGGATTTCCAGTGCTGTAGTGCTGGCATAATGTTTGTTACGGTAACTAGAAACACATCTTCATATCTGTTGTTGATTCACCCCAAAAAAAAAGGTTGGCACACATTTGGTTAGGGTTTGCAATGCATGTTCCACTTCTTTCCACAAAGTTTCCACTCCTTTCCACAGAGCTTTCCTTCAAACATGACCTAAAAATAGGATTTAAAAAAAAAACTGATAAAAAACACCTATTTCCCTAGTGTTGGGCAACCCCCTCCCCCTTTTGCAAGAGTGCTCCCCCCACAAACCCTGCGGAGTCATGAAGCTTCCCAATTTTCCAATGGGCTCCTTCACCGACTTCTCCTGTACTTGTGGCCAATGGCCATCAGGATCAGAGACGCAGACCTCTCCAGCAACTCAGATCTATTTTTTCGGATTTTTCGGATGCTTCCTGGTGGACCTATGGTCACAACATGGACTCATCAACACAGAATTCCATGAATTCCAGGCAACTCAGACCTCCAACTCAACAACACCGCCCAACTCCGGCCACTCACATCATTGGTTTTTCTTGCGTCCAAAAACTGAGGATATGGCTGTGTTGGAAAGTGTAGAGGTGGAACCTTCAGGGCTTCATCCCGGCCAACCAAAGGACGAGTACGCACCATCAATTTGATTAGTATAGACAGTATAGACAATTCGCGCATATCTATAAATGTGTATATACATATATATATATATACATATATGTATATTTCAACTATGTATATATTTTTTGCATGTATTTGTCCATCTATTCATACATGGTTACATGTGTTATTTTTTTTTAATGTAGACACACTTAATGAATGGAGTTTCAAGGTTCCCTTGATAGGTGGGATCGGTAGCATATCATCACGCCATTGGCAATATATAAGTGGTATATAAGTGGTATATACTGCCAATTTGGCTGATTATATATCACCCCCACCACCTAAAAAGGGAACGTTTGAAACAGCGATTGACATATGACGTAAGTATCCTCCATGGTGCTTGGAGGACACACGGTTGAACACAAGTGCTGCGTCTCCGCACCCGTTTCTGCCAACTGCAACGCAGCTGCCTTCCACCTTGGTCCAGAAGGTTTCACCAACTTGAACAGTTTCTGCTGTAAATTCCCCAATTGAGGTTTTGTGTGACATGAAGTCACTCTGATTCAACCAAATCATATACATGAAGTTAAACAGAAAATCTGTTCACTGCTGGAGGTTCCGTTTCAAAATTACAGACCCTCAAAGAATAATCTCCTTGTAGGAAACCAAAAATTCAATTAACTTTTCTTTTTGGGACCTTTAATTTTGCGACATTGACATATGTTTCCGCATTTTGTTGCAAACAGCACCCCCAAAACACCACGCTGTACTCTTTGAGGTTGCCACTGGTTTGTGTTCCACATGTCTTGTCGTGTCGACGTCCGTGATGAGCACACAAGCAATGTTCTTGGCAAGGCTAATCGCTTGAACCAAAAGGAACAATCAAGAGTTATCGTTGATAAAAATTCCAAGCTGTCTCAAACAAGTTGTTGTTACCCCACAGCATGTTAGATTCCTTACATCAACACCTTCACTGATGGATTCTCCAAACTAGAAAGTGAAGGGGTTGCCAAATTAACCAACGGGCAATGTGGGTGGTCCCATCTTTTCCAACAATCTTGACCGAAAGCCTTGATGCAAATCTGGAACTCAGAAACATCCCAAGTTTTTTCTCAGCATCTTGGGGTCATGCCGAACGGCATTTTTTATGTCATACAGGGAAAGGAGTTCAAATAAGACTTGGAAAGTCTCAACTCCAAACTAATATTTTTTTATGAAATAAAAAAACATTGGTTGTCTTTTAAGGCAGCCGGGATTGAGTGAATTGTCAATTGCCAGAAGTTAATTGCAATATATTTGTTTGTCTATTTTTTTTTGGAAGCAGGCAACAGGAACTAAATGCAGGGATATATAATTTTTGGATGCTCTCGAAGTCCTGACGGCATCATCAGTAGTTTCTCCAGTTTGCTTGTGCAGTGAGCTGCTCTCCTTCAACATGACGGATGGCACGAATTGGAGTAGCCTAGAGCAATATGAATGTCAGGAGTTTTAATTGCATCAAAGAAAATTGCAAGCAAAGAGACCACCCCAATGGTTCCAGCGTCGTTTGGTAGTTTTGGCGCCTTTGTTATGCAGGAATCAAAAAGGATCTCAAACGTACCAGAAACCTGAAAGAAACCCACCTCTCTACACGCGTCTGTAAGGAGCCAAATCAAAATGCACTTGTATCAAAATAGTGTCATTCAACTGCACTCTTTCTTCCCAAGTGCACTCTGTATATATTTTTTGGGATTCGGTGTTGCTTGGGTAATCCCGGGCAGAGCGCCCTTCAGTCAGCCATGGCGAATGCAGGAAGGCCTCAACAAACAAATTCAGTCATAAAAACCTTATGATCTATACCAGTAGCAATCTAATTAATGGGACAGAAATGGGGTAGGGGGGCGAGAGAATAAAGTTGCCAAAGCAATCCCTTTAAAAGAACGTTTACCAAAAATTTGGTCAATGCCACCTCATAACCAAAACATATACTATCCTTACCAATAGTACCGCATGAGGCGGTGGCAAGTGTCAAGAATAGGAAACCTATACGAAAGATTCGTTGTTGTGAATCACGGATGTCAAATTAAAAGCACTGACGAACTGTCCAAGTGACTAACTGACTAATTGACTAATTTATTAACTCACAAACTGACTAATTGACTTACTGACTGACTGACAGACTAACTAGCTAACCGACGAATTGACTAAGTGACCAATTGACTAGCTTATTCATTGACTAACTGACTAGCTGCCTACCTGACTAACTAGTGAACTGACTAACTGACTTATTGACTTACTGACTGACTGACTGCCCAACTAGCCAACTCATCAAGTGATTAACTGATTGATTAACTGACGAACAGACTAATTGACTTACTGACTGCCTGGCTGACTCATTGACTATCTGACTAATTGACCACTTGACTACTTGATTGACTACTACAAAACACACACACAAACAAACAAACAAACAAACAAACAAACAAACAAACAAACAAACAAACAAACAAACAAA
>DF244085.1:3730-30972 GCA_000507305.1 Breviolum minutum Mf 1.05b.01 | reverse complement strand
CGTAGTAGTACGTAGTAGTACGTAGTACGTAGTAGTACGTAGTGGTACGTAGTGGTACGTAGTAGTACGTAGTAGTACGTAGTACGTATACGTAGTACGTAGTAGTACGTATACGAAGTACGCAGTAGTACGTATACGAAGTACGTAGTAGTACGTAGTAGTACGTAGTAGTACGTAGTAGTACGTAGTAGTACGTAGTAGTGGTAGTAATAGTAGTAGCTGTTGTTGTTTTTGCAGCAGTAGTACTATAAGAGTAGTAGTATACAATGTAGTATTACAAAACGCTGCAAATACCACTTAGTACGTAGTAGTGGTAGTAATAGTAGTAGCTGTTGTTGTTTTTGCAGCAGTAGTACTATAAGAGTAGTAGTATACAATGTAGTATTACAAAACGCTGCTAATACCACGGTTTCGGAGGCCGAGCTTGTCAAAACAATGTAAATACCATGTGTTTTGGCGGGTTCCATGAAAATGTAGCTAAAACGTAGGTTTTGGACCCATCCCATTCGGGGGGGGGGGGGGGACTGCGCGGCCGGAGGCCGCCATCATATATATTCATATATACAAGTTCTACAAGCAAATATACATCACCTTTTGAAACAAATGTCCTGTGCTCCGGAGGCGCGACTTTCGTTGTCAAAGACCTATCAGTTACAGTGCCTAGCTTTGATACCCTCCAAGGCGCCGTAAGCGTGCTTGCTCAGCCTCAGCAAAGGAGTTGCGAAGCTTGGCTAAACTTGAAGTCCAGATTTCAATCTGAGACAGGTCAATCGATGACGATCATCGAATCATCCATCATCACCCTTTGGTATACTGTTTAAATGTTCCTGCCCAGTCGCTCCAAGACATCTGCTAAAACCTGCGACAAGAAACCCGGTCACAGAACAGCCAGGTCTTGAAAGACCAAAACGACGAACTCGCCTCCCGAGCAATTGGCTCTGTCTGCTCCCGAGGACAGTGCTCCAGCAACCGTTCCAGCACCTCAACAGTGAAGTTTGAGGATCAAATTCTCTCTAGAAATCTCATAGTCAGAGCCAACTCCAAAAGCATTGAATCATTTCAAACTCAACCAAACTCAGTCTGGCACTCGGCATCCAAAGGGATGACGAGCAGCATCACCAACTCGACCTGGATGCAACCAGCACACCAACGAGCAGCAACAACAACAGCAGCCGGCCGGGATCAAGCGCCTCGTAGCTCTGTAATGATAAAGTCCAGCTTCTTGGCTGGTAATTGAGCAATGGCCTACCGGATTTCCCCAGCTGCAAATTCCCCTGACCCCAAAAAGCTACCTCCATTGAAAATTTTCTCAACGATTCCAAGCTGATGATGGAAAGTTGTGACTTGATTCCAAAGGGGGAAAAAAAAAAACGCAACAAAACTTCCTTGACACCCAATTTTGGCCTTTTGAAGGACGTGATTTGCATGGGGAGACTTCAAAGCCTGCCTTAGATGATGTCGAACCCAACTTGTGTGAAAACTCCATATTTTCACTGCACAGTTCACAGTTCAGAAAGTTGTATCAACACCTATCTTGCAACAACTCCTTTCCTGGCCTTTCATACTTGATGCAAAAAAATCCTGCACCAGTTAATACGTAGTTTATCCCACTCTGTACAAGGCTTTATACATCCCAGGTGATGCAGGATTTCTTCCATCAACAGTAGCATCACTAAATCACCTCCCATGTAGCCATCTTGGATACCAAGTCACCATACTCTGCCCCGCAATGATGCTACCAGATTCAACTTCTCAGGCAGATCCGCTACATCCAGGGCTGCTTGAACCACACGAGTGCCATGTTTGGTGATTGCCATCGTCCACCTTGGTGTCTCATTGGGCTGTCATCCGTTGTGATTCAACACACCATCATCCTGGGGCTCCGAACGCATCCTCCGAAATTTGATCCAAGATCCTATATCAAAGGCACATTTGAAGAGGTTTCTTTCTGTACAACCCTTGAGCGCTGCTGAATCGTTGTATTTTTGCACTTTGTTTCGGCCCACCTCCTGCGTTGAGCAGCATCCAAGCCATATGTCAGCAGTTGACGCACAACTGCTTCACAATCTTTGTTGTTCCACCTGGACAAAAAGTCAGCCCAGATTGACACAACGGGTCAAAATCTAGCATTTGCAAACAGTTCAATAGCAGAATTATCCAGAAAAATTCTGAGTTTACATGGTCAGCAAACATCATCTGAGACCCCCCACCTGGCACGTGACCGGCTGTGTGTTGCCTGTGTTGTATTCGTTTGGGTTGACACGCAGGAACCCATTTCCGTGGAGATCTCCGATGGAATAGAGGAGACGGAAGGAGCACGCTTCACACGTCGGCCAGAGCTTCGGCTATCCTCCTCACGTCAAATCAGGGATGTTTATGGCATCCGAGATCTTCAACGGATTTTTCGTCGTTGATAGCATTGTTTCACGCGTTCTTCGCTGGGGATTCTTCCTTCACTCCACTTTTTTATAGTTGTGCCGAGTGGCTACCGGTCGCACAGCGGGTTGAGGCTGAGCTTCACCTACTGGTCGCACAGTTTGTTTCGCATCAATCAATCCTGTAATTAGTGTATATAGACATACTGTTGATGGAAGAAATGCTGCACCACCAGGGATGTATAAAATCCTGTAAATAGTGGGATTACTACCTATCAACTGGTGCAGGATTTCAGACATCAACAGTAGGAAGTCATGGGCTGAGGGTTTTTTTGTATAGGTCATGCCAGTTATGCTCGATAAAAGTGTCAACGAGAAAGTCACCCATGAGAAGTGACACTTCTTGGATTTTGCAGGCTCCAATCTGCAGGACATCCAAAAATGGCCATCAACTCTCCCAGCCTTGTTCGGTTCCAGGCCTCAAGTTTGGATAAGGCAAGTTTGGATAAAAATGGCTGGCCCGTTTTTTTTTGTGCAGCCCACGGGACGCAACAGGCACAACCACCAACACCATGCCCTCAGGAACATAGGATTGCAATGGTTGAAGCCTCACAACAACGGCTGAAGTGACTTCAGGGTTTTTCAGGCAAATGTTGACGAAAAGAACACGTTTCACGGATTTTTGTACAGGAAATCAAAGAGAAACATCATATAACATCATGAACTCTTGAGAAAACCAGGAGAAATCACAAGAAGAAAAACCCCATGTTTTTCGTTCAAAAACCCACCGGCTTCACCCGGCGGCTGAAACCTTGTTTGCTCAAGGGCTTGATGCATCTGTAGCTGCATTTGTTGATTGAAGTTCAACCTTGGAATATGATGATTGCCATATGATTGCCATATGATTTCCATGCACTATGCAAGTGCAAATCACATAGCACCAAAAAACACTGCAAACTTACAGACTCAAATTGAAGAATTGTCCGAAAACTGAATGGTGAACGAATCTGATTCCTCTAAGCCTCTGGCTGCTGTTGTGGTTGCTGGGTGTTTTGCTGCCAATACATCATTTGTTGTTGGTTGAATTGGGGATCATAGAACTGCTGGAAGTTCTGCTGATTTGGATGGTTGACTTGATTTACCTGGCCTGGTTGGATTGGTTGGGCCGGTTGAGCTGGGACGAAGGCTCCTTGTGGCAACGGAAAAGGATTCGGCTGGCTTTGCTCGTTCCCCTCATGACCCATCACTTGTTGCAAGAACTGCAGCTGGTTCTGTCGACCTCAAATCAACTACTAAAGCTTCGGAGAAGTCATAGGCATCACTGGCGAAAGTTTGAAGAAGTGCAAAACTGACAAAAACTGAGCTGCAAATTTTGATCTCTTGTTTTGCAAAAGGCTTAGGAGAATGCCAAAAGTCTGATGCACTTTTGCAGGCAGGGGGCCAATTTGGTTCAATTGCTCCATAGAATCATCTTCACTCTCCGTTTGCCAGCCTGCCACTCCCACTTCCGTGTCTGACCTGAACAAGGGGATCACACCATACCAGAAAGAGAACATTCCCAGTCCCTTCTTTTCCTTTCAGGAAGACACTCTACCTTCACATTAATCTCATGATCTCAAAAAGCAAAAAAAAACAAGAAAAATCATACAGAGTAGGTTGCAAAAATGGACATTTTCGCAACAAAAATGCAACTTGGGTTCCTTGGGAAACGCTATCGTTTAGCAAACCCCAAAGAAACGCAACAGGGGTCGACTTGGAAGGAGTCCAAGTTACTCAACTGGAGCCTCTGCTTCGACCGCTACAGGCGTCACTTGCCTCGGTCAAAAAAGTCGTAACTCCGGATAAACATGTTGATGTTTGTCCCCCCCCCACCTGGCTCTACGTGGCTGTCGCCGATTGCGCGGCTCTCGATTCTGACGGATGTTGTGGCCGACAGCTCCAGCACCTGACAGGGAGGAGTAAGAATTCACTGTGGAAATCCATGGCTCCGAGTTCCTACCGGACCTTTTTTTCTTCAGATTTTTGGATAAAGGGTAGCTGGCGATGAATGAAGGCATCATTTTTTTGTGTTTTGTTTTGATATATAGATGTTTTGTTATTGCCTGCCACAATGCAGGCCCATAGGCTGCTGGAAGCTTGGCCGGAGGCATGCATGGTAGGTGCCTTGTATTGAATCTGAGGGAACTTTTCATTGAGAAGTTGCAAAAATGTGGAGGATTCAGGTGAATTGCAGACTGAGTTCCAAACAAAATGACCCTGGACAATGCTGGATGTAGGTGCAGAGGCACCCCATGGTGCCGGCAAACCGACAGCCTTTGACGGTCACGGAAGATGAATTTTGCAAAGAGAAAATGTGCAGGGCTAAGAAAGGGACTGTGAGACCATTTTGCACACCATGATGTTTCTTGCTAGTGCTCTGAACACCGGCTGGGGGCTGGTCCTTGCGGGAAATTTTTGGAATGCAGACAAACCAGCAGGAATTCTGTCAACAGCCTTCATTGCATCATCACTCCTGCGGTGATGCTGCGACAGGTCCCAGCAAGGCCAAAACTAACGCTCCAAGATGCTTCCCGCATGGAAGCTTTGATGCTGACACCATTTCCGGCTCCTCAGGTGGGCCAAAAGGTCCAAAAAAACGGCCGGAACTTTCCATTAAATCATGAAAAATCCTGGTTGTTTAATACGGATCCTTATAATGGTTTGTTATTTATATACATATAATCCCTACATAAATGGGTAGTACAATCCCCCAAATACCCTAAACAATCAGGGTGTCTTTAGTTGCTCAGGTGAATCATCAATTCACTCAAGACCCGAGGAATATGACGTTGAAAAATAAGCCAAAGGACCGTGAACTGAATGCCCTTCAGCTCATACCTGATTGCACACACCCAATTTCATGGCATCGCCTTCAACTTCCTACACATACACATACACACGGATGAACAATTATTTACAATTTGTCATCTAGGACGACAATCAACATTTTGGATGTTAAATGCTATTGACTTCTACAGCATCCCCAGTTCTTACCAAGATACCGCTGGATCCAAAAGACATAGCGCACCAGCTTGAGCCAAGCGTAACCATTCGATTGGTTGAATCAGTTGGTAAGCAAATTTCGAAGTCACTGTCTCCCTTTCGCAATTTTTAGGTGATTTTAGTGCTTGCCCTCAAACAAAGCTGAATGGCGAAAGCTACTTGGAATTATGTGTTTCTTTTTGTACGCTTCCGTGATCACATCTCAATGTCTTTGACATCGCTGACTTATCATCAAGGAAATCTGTTCACATCTCTGTCCAAATGACAAAGACTTACGCCCTCGACGATACAAGAACTTCACGCTCTTGAGAAACGGGGAAGAAAGCTCCACAAAGAGCAGCCCCGGTGGCCAAAACTCCAATGAGAATCTTCAGGTAGTCGTTCAAAGGCAAGGGCCAAATGATGCATGCAACAATAATTTGTACAGCTGCAAGGACTATGATGCTTTTGCCAAGAGTACCATGAAAGGTGAAAACTTTTACACCGCCCTTGAGTTTGGAAAGCTTCAACAAACCTCGGGCAGCCGAAAGTTGAAAAACAAAAATTGGACAACTTTCATCGTCTTAAAGGTTTTGATTCTCTCGTTTTCAAGTTGAAAGTTGAAGCATTTTTCATTCAGCTAAGAAGCCCATGCCGGCCTGTGCCAGTGTCAGCAAAAGAATTCCATAGCCAAGTAGGTCGTGGATCACTCTGCCCGGGACAGCCCAGGCATGGTGTTTGAAATCATAGCCGAAGAATTTGTGGACCTTCAAATGTGCCAAGAAAATTGCCACATAACCTCCAATTGCAAACAGAGCTGCAAGAATCATCAGGCCACGATGAACCGGACGTTGCTTGACTTTCTCACCAAGAGAATCTGTGACATAAGCCCATCGCCCCAACACCATGCAGCAAGAGAATGCTAAGGACATCAAAATTGGATGCCACGTGAAACTGGAGTTCAATTTCGCCTTGCCCTCCACCAACATAGCAATACATACCGCAACAGGCGTCACAAACGCGGCCAGGAAGAACAAAGCGTCTACTGCCAGCCCCATGTTTGAAAGCCACCTACCTCAGTACAACCATCGGTGCCAATTCTGTCAACGAATCTCACTTTCCATGCCAAGAAACTGTACGTGCAAGCTTGGGAGCACTGATCCTGGTCATGAGTCGGAAAAAACCCGATGAAGCCAATCCTACACCAATGATGGGCAAAGCCCTGTAATTTCTGAGATATTTAGAATCTCAACATATCTCGACTAGTGCAGGATTTTGTCCCAGGTGTATCGAAAAACACTCAGTCATGAAGACTGGAAGTGGCCTCAACCCCTGTTGTCTAAGCTTTTGTCAGCGCTTTTTCGACTTGAGGAAGGAAAACAGCTCAGAGCAAAAAAGAAGAGGATCTGCTGAAGCACCACTGGCTGCTGATATTCTGTTGTTTCTGTTCCAAGGAATCGGATATAGGAACGGACCGAAGAAACAATTAAAGGCAATCTTCCAATCTGTTTTTGCGAACTGAAAACCAGCACCCGCATCATGCGGAAGGCCAAATCTTCTGTCGATTCGGCGTCCACATGGGGACATTATCAGAGTGCTTTTTGCACCATAAAAAGATTCAAACCATTCCGCCCCACATACGCTGCTCCTGCCACAGAAGCACCAGAGACAAACTAGCTAGAATCACTAGGATCACAATACGCTTTCCTTCACATGCCATCAGATCTATCACGAGCACCAGACAGCAAGCAGCAGCTCAATAAGCCCCTCCTCCGCATAGGCTGCGATAGCGGCTTCTGCCTCCTCACCGGACTCTTCTCCAAGGCGTTTAACATGGACTTTTGGAGTCTGCAAGGAAGCTGGCAAGAGTTCCTTGCAAAACAAACTTGAAAGATGCACAAGGGAGAAAAGCAAAGTATGGCAAAGTCATACCTCACCTTTCATGTAGTCCTTTCAAGATCACTGGAACTTTTGACGAAAAAAGTTCTCATGTTTCGCAGCTCCAACACTTGTGAGGAACAGGCTGCATCATGAGCAGAAGGCTTAACAAAGCCGCGCTGGGCAAACCAATCATTGCGCTCAGGGTCCTGATCAAAAGTGGAATCAGCAAACTTGAACGCTGCTAGAAGGTTGTAAAACGTCCTACAGCTGGCTTTACATGCACAAGTAATGATGATACTGCCACAGCACCCCGAGTGCCGCGTCCTCTGATTGGAGGACAACCAGGAGTTGTGCACCACCCAAAACAGCTGCACGCTCTGCATAGGCAAAGAGCGCAGGGGCATTTGGTACAAAGGTCTCAGCTGAAAACTGAAGGAAAAAAATCCCTTCACCTTCGTCCCGGAAGGACATGGTCGGTCCAGTCAACTCAAAACAAAAAACTTTCCAGACTTTACGGGAATACATCCAAAAATATTCAAAATATGTACTCTGCAGAATGCATTGGAAGATAATACACTGTTTGAATAACAAGAACAAACATGATATATACTGTATATATATACTGTAATACTGATGATGATTATTATCATCATTATGATGTATGACAAAATTCATGATTGAAGACGATAACAATAATTATAACAAGAAGATACAAGTAGTAAGTAGTAGTTTTAGTTGTAGTTGTAGTTGCCGTTGTAGTACTAGTAGTACTAGCAAAGTGCAATAGTCGGAACAATTTACAGCAAGTACAGTATCTGTTTTCATTCTTCAGCAATATAGCATATCCCATGTGACAGTGTTCTAAGTCAACATGCTCATTGGAATCGGCTTGTCTAGTTGGGTGAAGCAATCACCTTGCAGCACAGCCCGGTGTGAAACGGGTACTGCTAAGTCATCGACTCCAGCAGCACAGCAAAGTTGCCGCAACTCCGCCACCAACTGTCAGGGCTTGGAGATGCTCACGTCAAATGTCACACTTGATTCCAAAATTGAGGGGGCAGCAGTGGAAACAACAACAACAACAACAACAACAACAACAACAACAACAACAACAACAACAACAACAACAACAACAACAACAACAAACAATGACAACCACAACGCCGCAACCGACCACGACCATGACAAAGGTCACCAGAACAACAACCGCAACCACAACCATAACCACAAGCATAAGCAGATCCACATGCGAGGACGACAACAGTGAGACAGACCACAACACAAACTGCAACAAGACAACAACCGCCATGCCCAATGTGCCTTTTCAGTCGTCGGCACAGAGTGAGCCACAAGCTGACCACAGCCCAAAACCACCTCTGAAATGTTTGGCTTCAAGTTGCGTTGGATCCAAGTCATTCTCTGACAAATTAGCATGTACCATAAGTTCAGCGACCTCATCCCGCCGCCAAACGAAAAACTCTCCAGCTGCACAGCTGGCCTGTTGAGTTGAAAGACAAACAACCGGAAGGAGAACAAAAAAACTTCCACAACACCTCCACATCCTCTAGTTTGATGCGTTTATCTTGAGCATCAGCCAGCAGCTCCTGGGCGATTTCTTATTTTTTCTGTGCCACCAATCCACAACATGCACAGCGCAAGCATCGCAATCGACAGAATCTGCGGCCCCAACTACGATGGACGCAGAATCAGCCAGTGTTGCACGGCCAAGGCCCTGGTAAACATCCTGCAATCATTGGCATTCCCCTTGACAGCTGAGGCACCCAATTGGCAAGGTGCCAAAGACATGCTTTTTTTGGTGCAAAAACAGTGGCACGCTGGAGAAAATACCCAAGAAGCCCACCTGTGCCACACAAGTACCACTCCCATCGGTAGTATAAAACCTCATCCCATTCAAAAACCACTACATCTTCACTGGCCAAAGCTGAAGGCAGAAGCTGATAGTCTCCAAGGCAACCACTCTTGCAGCAAAGAGCCGGGAAATGCTTGAACCAAATGCCCTCGACCTCAGCGGCATCCGCAAAGAAGGATCCGGTGATGCCCAAGATGGGCGAAGGTAAGATGAAGACGTACTCCTTTGGGAGAGACCTGAGCTGAACCAGTGAACCAAACAAAATCACCAGGAGCGCACGCACACAGAATACTTCTAATATCAAACAATTCATAATTCCATTGGGATGAGGAAAAAATCTGGGTTTGCAGCGGAAGTCACCAGATGCCTAAACAGAAGAGGGGGTGTTTGCTGGATGTCAAACGATGTTGCACAAAATGCCGAATGCAAATCTTGCCCACCTCAAACTGCGCACAAAGTCTTTAAACCAATCCGATGTTCTTTCCTCCACAAATTGGATGTGTTTCCAAATCAGTCGTAAATTTTTGCGTTGACCAAAATTGCAAGGTGGAATGTCCAGGGCTCACCGGGCTCACCTCCTGTTTATAAGAGAGCTCTGCTTTGTCACTCTCCAAGAATTGAAGGAGATTGCGAGCGTCGTGAGCCTGCATGCCTTGCAAACCCCATCGAAGAGGGGTTCTTTTTGTCTGATGATTTGTACTGCTTCTGGTTGGCTTGGCATATGGACGATCTGCACAAATGTGATGATGTCTGGTTTTGCATATGCACATATATGCATGCATATAGACACTGTTCGCAGTTGCAATGCTTTCTGTGCAATTCAATTGGAAATCTTGCAAATGATATGCATGCACCAGCCGCATTTCATGGTTCTAGCACTCAGCAGGGAAAACTCAAGCAACTGCTATTTTGCTACCTTGAAGCGGGAACGCTGGGCAGCTTGCACCAATTGTGTCTTCCAAACATGGAGATGGTGTCACTGTCCCAGCTTAAGAGAATGCATATGAAACAAGACAGATGATTGAAAGCATCACAATGGCACTAGTTCTGGATGACACCAATGGCAGTCTTGCTTTGCAAGCTGCTCAAAATGTTTATGATTTATAAGTCTAGAAAGCCAAACGCAAGAACCGGTTTCTGGCAAGCAGAGCTCTTTCACCAGAACTCTTTCACCGAATTCTCACAGTGCATCAGGTCATGACTTTTCCGCTTGCTGTTGCTGGATCATCTCCGGTCAAGTCAACACTGACCAGAGTGCCTGCTACCACATCGTCGTCATCATCCGAAATGATGACTGGCTTGCCCACAGTGTTGGGCATGGCCTCGATGAATTCCAAAGGAACCATCATCAGCAGTCTATTTGGGGCTAAGACTTTTGCTTAACTTAATACAAGATTACAAGATAGCCAAAGAAACGAGCATTTCAGAAATCTAGAATGCTTTTCGCACACATGAGCAAATAGTATTTGGATATTTCGTTACAAACCTGGCACATCACCCCATACATCAATCTTGGACATTCATTCCACAAACTTCAAGTAAGAGAAGCTTTCCAAAGTGGACGGCCTGTTGAGTAGGTGGGTTTCCATCCACGTCTTTTCCATCCGTGTCTGCAGACTGGTTCTCCAAATCAGCAGACACCCCTGGATGCGCTGAAGGCTCCTGGAAGCCACAAACAAGTCGTGAGAAAAAAAGTGTAATTCAAATCAGCCTGAGCTGGATTCTCCTGCGGCTCGTTGTCATAGCCTACATCATATTCCATCACCTTGTACCTTTGGATGGATCTGTGAAAACTTAGGGCAAAAAGCGGCATAGCACTGCATTTCAACACTGCATTTCCAGAAACGGCCTGTGTGCAACGCGATCTCGAAGGTAGTTCTGGTTCAGCCAAAGTCCGTAAAGCCTGAAAAAATCAAAACAAGTCCCATCCAAGTCCCAAATCATCGTCCAACGCAAGTTGCTCGATCTGTAAGTTGATTCATCCGAGGTTGTCACAGATTAACCAGAACAGTCCAGAACAAGAAGAACATCCCGACGATGATCAGGACAACAGCTAAAGCCTGTGGCGATGATTTTTTTCGAAAAATGCTGAGAAATGCATGGTTCATGAACAGTGATCCCAAGCTCTTGGCCATTGCACCAATGAGAATAACAATCAGGCATGGATTCTCTCCTTGGCAATCTCAGAACGAAAGGCAGATGGTTGGACAAAATCAGGACTCGAAATTGACGCTTCTCCCACAACAGAGAAAACAGACAAACCAGCAAACGGCCCACAAGTCCCTTCTTGGGTGGCGTAGAACTTTTGCTACCGACTTTTTGTGAGCTTCGAGTGGCCGCGTTGCTGAACGGTTCATCCCCCAGAACCAAATCCCATCATCCCAGGACCATGACCATTTACCCGGACCCAGCCTGCACTGCCACAATCACCACAAGCTTCGCAAGACGGCAGGTCTGAGCACAGTGGATTGAGGCAGTATTTGCCAGCAAAGCAATCTCAACCTTTGGTACATAAGCTCCAAATTTGGCTCCAAGAGCTTCGTCCTCTTGTTTTTATCTTGTGAAATTGAACCACATCATCATAACAATGTTATACTTAACTTATATTTCCTTCAATTTCATTCATTGTCACTCTGTAAATCTTCCATTTTTGCTTCCAACGCCACGCCTGTGCAGCCGCCGGAACAGTTCATGCATTGGCAGCATTGAGTGCATTCGGCATCACAGGACCCACAGCAAGCCTCACCGTTTCGGGCACGAAAGGGAATCAACGGAAGAACAGAACTGGAAATCAACAGAAGAACAAAACAACAAATCAACAGAAAACTTAAACAAACAGGAACGAATGATCAAATGATTCTTGATGGGCGCAGCCTCACAAGCATAGCAGTAGCAATCTGGACTCATCAGGTAGCAATACCTCAAGTCTGCCACGGATCAAGGTATAAGGAGACCAGCACGCTGCAAGGATGGTCCAAGGTACAAAATGCAGCCATCATCGGTTCCATGACAACAATCTCGACAACAATCTCTACTCCTGGAGTTTGGGGTTATGAAAAACGTGGTCCAAACAAACCCCCAAACGGGGAGTCGTGTTGAAACGCCCGTCCTGTTTCGACTCTCCCGTGCAGTAGTCCACCAACTTGCTGAGCTTGTTAAAGTGGTGCGCCTTCTGCTTGAACGGCTTTCTCTTCGTACCTCTGGTTTTATGGTTAAAGTCACTGAAGTTTTGGGAGACGTTCAGCCGTAAAGCAAGAAAGCTTTACAATCTTCATATCTTTGGAGGTGTTTTGCCTTTCTTATCCCACTGCAAAGCTCCGCTAAGCCCCGCGCAGCTCGTCGTAACCTCCCAAACGCAGCTGTTTTACTTAGAACAAGTGCGATCAAACCGCTCCGTAGTCGGTGCACATGGCAAGCAAAGTAGAAAACAGCTGCCTTCCAGATAAAAACGCGTACACGAGATATATCGTCGCGCTTAATCCGATGACAAAGGAATTGAAACAAACACCGAGGAAGAACCACCCACGAGTAGTGTCCTCAGCATTTCACTGTCCACCGAGGTGTTGTGCCATACACGAAGACATCCATTGGAAGCACATTCGTGAAAAGCCAAGGCTAAAACAGGCTTCATGAAGCTGAGCCTTGACAGCATGGCATTCAATGAACCCATGCAAAAACATCATGCCTTGGACCCCGGCCTTCCCCAGTCCACAATTTCTATGACGTTGCTAATCCGCACGATCTGTCCCAATCCAGCGGCAATCGCAAAAAATAAGATGATCCTTGGTTTTGGCATCTCTTTCCACGCATTGGTAGGTCAATGGTGTTGCCCTCTACTAGGTTTACTTTCTCTTGCGGGACACAACTTTTGGCAGTCAAGGATCTGGAAGAGTGCTATCAAATAAAAAATGATGTGAAGCTTAAAAGGTTTGGTTCCTTGTTCGAAACGGTAGTGGTATTGGCCTCAGTGCAAGCTGCAAGATCGCAAGAATTAGATGTTTCCATGGGAATTTTTCAGGCCTTTTTTCGGGGGGGCAATTTTTTCTTGGGGGCGACCCGTGGCATTGTGAGGTTTTCTCCATCGCAACTGGGCCCTCGACAAACTTCACCTGAAAGCGGGAGGTGATGGATTTCCAACGGGAAAAAATAACTGGGACACCCTCGTGTGTAAGAAAAAAAAGCACAGCTGTTAGCTTATGGCCCCAAAAAAATAAACTAGACTTACAACACCCATTTTTTCGCGTGCTATGAAAAATAGTTCGAGGGAGGATATTTGGGGGAAAAAAAACCATGGGAAAAAACCAAGTATTTCTCTTTTTCGGGCCCAAGTCACAGCGCGTCAAGTTTGCTGGATTCATGCCTGATGTTCTCCATGAGTCTAAGCCTCAACACCCCAACAATCTGGGACGCTCAGAAAGCAACTTTGCAAGGCTGCGCATGCGCAATGCAATCAACACCCTTCGTCACCATGGATTTTCCATTTATCAATCATTACCATGCATCACCAGTCAACACCATTCATCACCATGGTGACACCATGCACCACCAATCATAAGCATGAAGCACGCTTCAACATTCATCAACATGCATCACCATGCTTCAAAATCAAGCACGAATAGCCACCATTCACAGCCCTTCACCATCACTCAACACCATGCATCACCACGCATCACACTCTATCACCATTCATCACCATGCATCACCAAGTACCACCATGCAACAGAATGCCCCATCATCAGGCACTGCCATTGCCAGCATGATGAAGCAGGCATGAACAGGACTCCCCTTGTCTGCTGTAATTCTTGGGTCTCCCACATCTTCGATGCACTGGAGCTTTGCAACGGCATGGGTAAAAAAGGTCATCTTTGTCATTCGACACAACCTTAACAAAGACTGTGGATTGGCTTTGTCTTCTGATGCTTTTTCAATAGCTTTGAGAAAACCATGCCAGCATCTTTTCTGTCACCCAAACTCCTCACAAGCCACAACTTGCTAGTGGCATCCCCACCTCATCGTCAATCTCTTCGCTATTCCGTTCGGCGCCTCCGGCTAAACATATCCGGCAGCAATCTGGCATGGGACCTCAGCGCAAGATACGGGCGGCCTGTGCATCCATCAACTTGGCTGCCCATTTGCCCACCAAAAAAAAATGGATGCTGCCCCAGGAACTACGCAGTTTCTTTGAAACTTTCGTCTACAGAGCGCATAAATTGCATAAATGCACTAGTCAGTAACAATGGCCAATGGCTGCGGTGGAAAGGACAAAAAAGACAATTTAAGCAACTGACATTCGCATGATTCATGAGACGGTTTTGATGAAACGGCACATGCTTGTTGGTTGCATTGACGCGTGCATTGGTGAGAAAGTCACGTTTCACTCGCCTGCAATGATGCGAGACTGTCTGGTGTCCACAAGACACTGGCCTTTGGTGATGTACACCTCATCTAAAATCTAAAGTAATTTGTTTCTCAAAAGCATACTCAAATCTTAATCATCTCAAATCATCTCATACTTCCGACCATCTGAGCCAAGAAACCAATTTAATAGCTTGGAGTCTGCTGGCCACTTTGGCTGCCAGCCTTGGTCCACAGCCAAGACAGGCCAATATGCTGGTCCGACCCGTACAGTGCGAGACCCGGACTCCTCTGAAGACACGTAGAAGACTTCGCCACCCGGACTGGACCCCAGGGGTGTCATGGAGACAATGGCTCCTTCCTCACGAATCAAGGAAAATGTCCGAGCTTTAGAAAGCTGAACATGGAACACTGGTGTCCTGCAGCTGACGTTGTAGCAGTTCCACGTTTACAGAACGAACCACTCCAGCATACATGTAGTCCAAACCATCACCTCAAGTCCAGCAATCTATGCGACAGGCTATCAGGATATCCCTGAGTAATTTCAGGTCTTGACTCTTGACAATGACCACAGGACCACCCCGGCACCACCACCACAGCAACAGCAACAGCAGCAACCAAACCAAACCAAACCCAAGCAACAACGAACCAAAGAAACAAAGAAACAGACAAAGAGACAAAGAAAAAACAAACTAACTAACCAAGAAACAAAGAAACAAGGAAAGAACGGAAAAATGAAACAAAGAAACAAGACAAACAAGACAAACAAGACAAACAAGACAAACACACAAGACAAACAAGACAGACAAGACAAACAAGACAAACAAGAACAAGTAACAAGACATAACAAGACAAACAAGACAAACAAAACAAACAAGACAAACAAACAGACAAGACAAACACACAAGACAAACAAGACAGACAAGACAAACAAGACAAACAAGAACAAGTAACAAGACATAACAAGACAAACAAGACAAACAAAACAAACAAGACAAACAAACACACAAGATAAACACACAAGACAAACAAGACATAACAAGACAAACAAAACAAACAAGACAAACAAACACACAAGACAAACACACAAGACAAACACACAAGACAAACAAGACAAACAAAACACACAAGACAAACAAGACACACGAGACAAACAAACAAAGAAAGCTGGCAACAAGGTTGAATCCAAGTTCTAGTGTACAGACTTACATCAAGTTCCACCCACAGATTTAGTGAAAGCACCCCAACAGCAAAAGTAGTAACAAGCGACAAGATGTGACGAGTATGATTAAAAAATTCAACAAGAAGCAACTGAAGTGAAGGTATTCCCCTGTTTGCCTGAATCCGCACAAGTATTTCACCGCATTCGGGTCATGTAAATTGCCACAGGTTTCAATGTTTGCTTAGCTTCAAACGTACACCCATGGGTGATGCTGTGAAGAAGTTGGTGCTGCTGATCACTGAGACGGCTCCACGGACCTCCAGTTTCTTTGGATTCATTCTGCTCACTGAGGATACGAATGGCATGGCAACTTGGGTCCCTTGACGGAGAACAAACCTGCAGATGATTGCCTACCAATGGCTCCTTTGCTCGACCTGAAGGGGGTGGGAAGCACTTGTGATGTCTAATCGTGTAAGAACAGATGCTGTTTGCCCCAACGTTTTGGGCATCCCAACAAATTCCGTTTTTCGAAACCTGCCGTGACTGCACTCTCTACCTGTGAACAAACAGAAGTTGCACGCGACAATGAGAAACTGTCATCCTCCACAAAGATCGTTGCAAATGTGAAAGATTCCATGTCCTTTTTGGAACATTTTGAAGCCTCCACCCGTGCAAAGCCAGCTTCTTGCTTTGCACAGCGCATTGCCTGCAGTATGTCATGCTGAAGGATCTGAATGCTCTACTTTCAGACTGGGATGCAACTCGCGTAGGGTCACCTCCTCGTCAATGATGACTCCAGCCATACGATTGCCCACCTACAGCATTGGCAATGAAACTAGTTGAGAGTGGATCTATGATTTATGAAACTGAACTGGAAAATGAATGCTGCCTTCAAGCTAAACAGGTGATGCGAACTAACATTTTGCCCATGTTTACCTCCTTGCTTGTGTTGTGCGTTCTTATCGCATCCACTTGCATTCCACTTCTTTTCCATGCTGATCACAAACCTTCTTCAGAGTGAAACCACCGCTACCCGCTACCCTGACATTTCAAAGGCTGCCATGACGCCTCACCAAAAGCAAGAGTTGAGACAGTCCAAGGAGTGAAGTGCGCAAAAAACCGAGGTGTGGTTAATCAAGGCTGACACTTCTCCACATCCTGTGAGCAACTTTTTTGAGTCGGGCGTGCTTTTGTCTGGCACAGAAATGCGCGGCTACAACTCCTTATGAGCCCACACGGCTCAAGGTCCTAGCACTCGGATACAGCCATCTGTCAGATTGTCATCTTCAACCTACTTTGGGCCTTAAATACCGTCTATGCTGACAAATGGCTGTAACTACTGCCTCTCACTTTGTGAGGATCTAGAGCAAACCCAGCAGGATCCGGATCAAGCATGCTGAATCTCGACCACTCCGCTGCTAGGTGGTTCTTTTTGGGGGAACCATAAACCAGGATTTTGCCATCCACAAACTCACAAGCCTGGGTATCCAAACTTACTTGCCCACTCTTCAACCTCCTTTTTCAAGGTTTGAACCTCAGCATTTTGAGGAATGGCAGCTTCAAAGTCCTTCAACTTCTTTCCCTTCTCAGATTGGATCTTCAAGGCAATCTGACAGCATCGATCCAAGAAACCTCCAATGATCCTGAAATCTTCTTCAGTGCAGCCTCGAGTGGTCATGGCTGGGGCGCCAATTCGGACACCTCCTGGTGAGAGCGCAGAAGCATCACCATGGACAGCGTTGCGATTCAACGTGATGGACGCCGCTTCACAGATCTTCTCGACCTTTGATCCCGTCAAGCCATGTGGTCGCAGATCCCAAAGGAGGAGGTGATTGTCGGTTCCATCACTGGCCAATTTGTGTCCCTTTTTCATCAGAGTCTCTGCCAATGCACGGGCATTGGCTTTCACATGCTTGGCATACTCCTTAAACATGGGGCTATCAACCTCCAACAACTGAGCAGCTAAAGCACCAATTTGATGGTTGTGGGGGCCTCCTTGCAAAGCAGGAAACACAGCCATGTCAATGCGCTCCTTGATATCTGGGATTTTCTCAGAGTACTTGAAGAAGATCATGCCTGCGCGAGGGCCACGCAAGGACTTGTGGGTGGTAGTGGTCACAACATCACAGTGTTCGAAGGGAGATGGATGCTCCCCAGTGGCTACCAAGCCAGAGATGTGCGCAATGTCTGCCATCAAAATAGCCCCAACTTCATCTGCGATCTCTCGGAACTTGGCAAAGTCAATCACCCGAGGATAGGCAGATGCTCCACACAGGATCATTGCTGGTCGGAACACCATGGCAGACTTCCGCAGCTCTGCGAAATCGATGAGCCCTGTTTCAGGATGCACTCGATATGGCAAGGACTCAAAGTAGATGGATGTGGCACTGATCTTCTTCCTGGCAGTGTAATATCCATGGGTCAAATGACCTCCACTTGGCAAATCCAGCCCCATGACTCTGGAATGAGGAGGCAAAAGGGCTGTGTAAACCGCAAAGTTTGCTGGACTGCCAGAGTAGGGTTGCACATTCACACCCCAATCTTTTTCATTAAGGTTGAAAGCTTTCAGTGCACGATCCTTACAGAGATTTTCCACCTTGTCAATGACTTCATTTCCTCCATAGTACCTGTTTCCTGGCTGTCCCTCAGAATACTTGTTGGTCAACGCAGAGCCCAAGCATTCCATGACAGCCCGAGAGGTGAAGTTCTCCGAGGCAATGAGTTCGATGCACCTGGACCGTCCACCCACCGAAAATTCGACCCAACGAAACCGGCATCCAAATGAAAGTTCCCACGAAAAAAGTTACAAACTCGACTGTAAAACTGCAGAAGTTTCGAAAAACAAATTCCTCCCCCCCCACCTGGTCTGTCGTGCCTTTTCCTTTTGCACCAGCTCATACATCACCGGGTCGGCTTCAGACAATGGGCGGTTGCCAGGCAAAGCTGGACGTTCACCCTTGGTGCCAGTGGTGATGCCCTGTGCCGAAACCATAAATTTGGCATCTGCCTCAACGGCCTGGAAGGCGCTGGCTTGCGCATCAGTGATCTTCCCCAAACCTTTCAAGATGCCCACGACCACCTTCTCCAGGTTCAAGGTGTAGAAGTGCAAACCTGGTGCTCCACCTTCCAACAGCTTGCGGCACATGTCTACACCCTCGCGGATGCCAAACTCCTGGAGTTGGCATATATAAAACAACTCCAACGATCAAGAAATGCGCCATCAAAAAAGATCAAGAAATCAGTAGGCAATAGTCAGCAACACAAAAACTTTGTTGGAAAGGTTGTAGTGACACTGGAAACAAACTACAAACTACAAACAGAAACTTCCCTTTGAAAAAAGTCAGTGCCATCGTACCTTGAAAGCCTCATCAGAAGTGTTGGCTTTCTCTGCTCGTTCTAAGAGACCCTCAGGCACTCGTGTTTTGCAAAGCTCTGTCATGCGCTTGAGGCCACCCAAACCATTGAGACCTCAAACGAATCAAGTGAATCTGGGGAAAGGTTCACTGATGAAGCTCTCTACAAAATAGCTTTGAAAAGTAAACAGAATTCAAACACACACCTTCTCTACCAAGCAGCACATGATGCCAGGAACAATAGGAACCTTGATGTCATACTTGCGGCACTCCTCAACAAAGTCCAAGAAGACCTGCGGCAGGTCTTAGTCATCAAAAAAACAAACGCCTGGCACAAACTCCACATTGTCAAAACGGGTCTTCAATTGTTCCACACCTGAGCATCCAGGAACATCTGGGTGATGACGAAGGCAGCTCCCGCATCAACTTTTTCCTTCAAGTAGACCATCTCTTTGTGAAAGTTGCCATCACGACAAACGGAAACCACTTCTTTGCCCTGCTCATCCTTCACCACACGAGCACGGCGTTTCTCACCGGCCGTCAAGGCCTCAACACCTCCTTCCACCACCTCAATGTTATCTGGATGTCCCTCAGGATAGCCAGCCACTGAGATGGAGAAGTAGTCTCCATGATTCTTGCGGATAAACCTCACCAAATCCAATGCACTGCTGAAACCACCCTCCGTGGCCGTCCACTTTTCCTGTCCACGAGGAGGATCGCCTCGAAGGGCCACGATGTTCCTGACACCCAGCTGCCTGCAATCCTTCAAAGCATTGCCGGTCATCTCAGAACTCTGGTTGGTGCATGTGAGATGCATGTTGGCCACACAACCGAACTCATTCTTGGCTGCCGAAGTCAATTTGAGGGTCAACTCAGATGTTGAACCTCCTGCACCCCATGTGAAGTCTGTAAACAATGGGCCCAGGGCCTTAGTACCATGACTGCTGTTCAAATCGTTTCCATGCAACTGCTTCTGTTTGCAAAAACGAAGAAATATACACGTCATGTTTCATTTACAAAATACAAGAGATCCTTCCACATTAGCTTCTCAAATCACGCCCAATGCAGTTCATTCACCTTCATCTTCACAATTCGCTTTCGCAAGTTCTCCACGCCCTCTGCAGTCTTAGGTGGGAAATATTCAAAGGAGAACCAACCTGGAGCGCAAAAACAACTTCATATCACCCTAAACCCCAAACGAACCTCAACTACCAACTCAAGAGATTGATATAGTCTATGATGTTTATCACTTGTTTTGAATTGTACCAGTCTACATATATCCACTAAATATACATCAGTTTCCAACATTTTCCAGCCTGGTGCTACCTTGGCCACCAGCTCATCAATTTTGTGATCATCTGGGAAGCTTTGCGCCATGGCACCCGAGACCAAAAGAACGAGTCTACGAGTCTACAAGACTTCAGAGTTTGCAAAGTGGCTGCGATTTTTTTTTCGCCACCTTTTCATCCAGAAAATGTCATTCCGTGGCAAAAACGACAAAAGAATCAAAAGAGCAAAGTGGCATAAAGTGTCAGTTAAAACACCATCTGTAAAGAACCCACAAGAACGCCACACCTTTTGCTGACGTTTTTTTCACAATTCACTGGTCGCAAAAGGCATCAACTAGAAGTCTTTACTGGAGACATCGCTTCAACTGCAGGAATCTCACAACTTTCTGCTAGGACTTTGCCAGCATTGCAGTTCTGCATGCTCTTGCTCGGTCCACCTGAGGAAGCAGCATGAAGCAGCCAATCCTTGTCCAACCATTGGAAATTCGAAGCATCTGGTACTATACTGCAACTGAGTCACATCTTAGCGCTGACAAGTTCAGCATGTTTACCAGCACGCATCATTGGCACACTTGCCGGACATGCAAATCTTCGCAGGATCAGTGGAAGACTGCACGGAACACTTCGGCGGCCACACTGCTTCGTTCCAATTGCACTTATAACCTGAGGCTGCAATGGTACAAGATGTTTCAACACAGGCTAGAATCTAAAAACAAACAAGGAAATGTCAATGCCGGCTGTGACAATGTGCAGGCTAAGAATGCAACCAATGCCAGATTGCACAGTGTATGTCTGCCCACACTTCTCTTCAAGCGAAACGCCACAGAAAGGCACATAGTCCATGGATGAGCAGTCTAGCCGTCCATCCTTGCTCTGCCAACGTCCCACCATATCTTTGGTGACTCCAGGTGCTTTCACCTGAAAAACAGAAGGAAAGTGAGCACTTTCACTTGCACTTGATCATCCAGTGTATAACGATGTCTATTGAGTCTATTGGTGTGCAAAAAACTTTCTCAAAATCGGTATTCTGGCATTAAGTCTGCAATATCCTGACCTCAGCACTACTTTCTCGACATGTGCAATAGATTGTTGAGACATTACACGATGATCGCAAAATCTCCACATCAAAGCTTGTTCAAAAGCCCGACAACTTCGATGACCCTTCTGCACATGTCCGAATCCTGACTGAAATGCCTCTAAAGATCGTTTTTTCTCAGATTTCTATCATCATATCGGAATCCTATCCGAATCCAATTCCGCATCCTCAAAAAAAACTTCAGAAACCATGGGAAAAATCATGAAAAATCATCCCTCAAGTACCGTGTTTTTCCCGCCTGGAGCTTCACACCATCTCCACTTTGAGCCACTGAATCTTTAGCTCCAGTCACTCGATAGCACAAAGTGTAGTCACCTCCCAAATTCCATAAGAAAAATCGCAGACTCACTGGAACAGCAAGGAACCACCAAAGTCAAAAACACTCAGGAAATGGCCTGTCTTGGTGATAGTGAACATGGCATGGCCAGCACCCACATCTTTGTCGGGCGTGACTGCAGCACACTCAGAAGAATCTGAATGGACAAAGACCTCACAGCACAGCAACGACCAAAACAAACCTGCCTTATCAAACAAACCTTATCAATCCTAATGCAAATGCTAAAAGCGTTCATCGCCAACCCCCAAAGTGCACGAAATTATTTCAAAGTCTCATGCAAGGACCTGGCTATTGAATGTTGGGAGTTGGCAGCAAATGTTTTTCATGTTGGTAGTCATTGCTGCTCAGTCACTGCTCGATCTCCTGGACCGGAACCAGAAAAGCTCAGCACCGTTGGAACGTTCACGGTGATCACACTGGGTGAGATGCCCTAAGTCTCCCAAATGGATGGAACAAAAACGAATTCCAACAGTCTTTTGCAAAGCTATAATGGTTTTGCTAACTGCTGCCTTATTCTGTCCAAGACACAGTGATGGTGTCCTGACTTGTTGTGGTGGTCTCCAACACCTCTTCAAGATGGACATGAAAAGACCTTGACTTCCTCAGAGGCGCAGTGCCCCTGAATACAAATACTCTAAGTTCAAATGGGTTTCCCAAACAAACATTGTTTGTGGGGATGGAACCGGAAAAAAAACAAGAACTTGCTGACTTGCTGGTCACTTTTTTTTGGGAAGCTCATGGAACCTCACTTGCCCAGCCTTGACTTGGACAACTCCATCTTTGGATTTCTGCTCAACGGAGTCACTACCGCTTGGAGATTGATAGCAAAGCTTGTAGTCCCCGATCTTGCCTGCAATGCTGGGAATCACAAGGGGAACTTGAAGAAAGTCTCAGAATTTCTGCTTGGAGCCTGAGGATGGGATGGTGAAGAGTCCTCTGCCAGTATCATCCAAGACCACTTTGGGCGTAGCGTCGCTACATGCCTGGCAACGAACAAAAAACAAGTTCTCACGAACCTTTACTTGCGATATTCCATGAGGTGGAACAAATTTTTCGGTAGGCCTGGTCGGCAGGGATGAAAATAGCCTTGCCAAGACCAGCTCCTCCTTTCAATGTGATGGCTGTCGTTACTCCCTTGGTGATAGAGCTTCGACCTCGTCATGGTCGGACACTTTTGGAGATACGAAACCATCCTCAGGAGGATATCGTTTGTTTCGCACTAAGCTTTGCACTTGCCGATTCAATTGCGGATTCAGGCGTTGCAGCTATGACATCCAGCTTCACACCGGCCTGACACATGGTTACTTCAGCGCACTGTCATGGTACCAATTGAAGCCAAAAGCAGGTGACATTACAAATCATTACATAGTTGCTTTCTTGTACATCTCTTGACCCTTTGTCACACGACTGGAGGGGCTCAAAACTCAAAAGTTGATTGTTTGCTTCGGACTCTGACAAGTCCATCTGCATATCTCTGACGACTGCCAATTAGAAAAAATGCCACTTGCCTGTTCCGCTATAGTACCTCCACCTGCAGGTTTTAGACAGAGTCGAAGATCCTCAACCTCCTGCAATTTGAGTTTGCCAAACAAGTAAAGTCTGCAAAAGCTAGTTGCAATCACCTCAAACCTTTTTGTGTTTGTGCCATCACAACATCACAGCATCGCTAACTTCAATCTTGGCTCCTTCTCAATGGAAATCACCGCTTTGCCACCTTTCCCCACGACTGCGACATCATCATCCTGAGACTCAGCTGATGTGGCAATGGTAGCAACCATTAACCAAGGCAACGACCGGTTTCGTTTTCGTGCCAAGCTTCTGCCACAGATGCACATGGTCCACTGGTAAAGGAGACCTTGTCGCCAACTTTTGCACCTCTCAACGAATTTTGGCCAAACCACAGGAAGGAACCATAAGGAACCCTGATTCCTACAGCAACTTCCAGCCACCCTCCCATTTGCACGGAGATTGCCTGTGAAAGTAATCTGGGTGGCCTTGCCCGCCTCACAGGTAGAAAGCAATGCACTTCAAAAAGTCAATTACGTCGAGTTTCGCCTTCTGTTCGTGTTCCACAATTTCAATGTTCACGCAAAATGCCAATACAAAAATCTGACAAAAAATGAGAGTGGAAGCAATTGCTTGCCAAGATACTGAGATGGAGGTGGGCGAAATGCTGATCCCTCCCAGCGCTGCTCGAAAGCTTGCTGCCAATACCCACACCGCGACACCATGATTTAGTGCCTCAGGGGGGTGATGACCGTCACAACTTCTCAGGTTCAATCCACCCTAAGTGGTGCCAGTTTTTTTTGACATAAGTTATCCATACCTTAGATTGCTTATTGCTTCAGCCTTTTCCGCCTGGGGAGCCCGGCCATGAAATGTACTGTATTCCAAAACTATTGAGAAGTGGCGTATGCAACCAACAAAGATTTCGTTGGCTAGCTGCATGCCAGCCTTGAGCCGGACATGGCTTCGAACATCAATTCCTGCGATTTTGGAGTCAGATCTGATCCAAAGGAGGCAATTCAAGCTGACCATTCATCCAAATGATTCCAGCAAGTCTCTCCAGCCTCCTGCTACTTCAGGCACAGTGTCAAGAATCGGTTGCACAGGTGGAAGCAGAATACCCCAAACAATCAATTTAAAAAAATCATCCTTTCATGGTGTCACGATTCAATTTCATCCATTTTCTTGGCATCTTCGTGTATTCTGTGAGCCAAAGCAAACAGGATGTGTTTCTGACATCCACAACCACTTCCAATTTTTCAAACTCACTGCGTCTTAATCTCAAAAGTGTGTCAGTCAGCGACACACCGACACACCTTCGTCGCAGGTGAATCTCTCGTCAGCCTTCCCTGCAAGATTGCCGCTCCGGCCGTTCGGCAATACCCTTTCCACATGACTTGAAACATCAACAAAAAATCACAGGTCCCCGCCTTGTCGGCAAGTCTTTTCAAAAGTCTACACCTGATGCACGGATCGACATCGTTCGTACATCAAGACTTAAGACTGTTATTTTGAGCATGAGCTCTTGAGGCATCTTGAGGCTTTGGCTCAATCGATGTAACGAGCACCATCTGCAAGCCCAGCAAAGAGCAGAATGCAACATCCTGCCAGCTCTACACAGCACTCCACTTCTTCTTGTTCAACTTGCTGTTCCAACTTCAGTATTTTGCACCTCCATGAGTCCACGGAAGGTCTCACGCATCTCATCTTCTAGAATGAAGGAAGGCAAGTGAAGAACCACCGTACCACCCCTGCAAATGTCAGCTACACACACGCAGCTGATAGGAGCGGATCATATACAACCTAAGACTAGGTGCAACTGCCATTGCAAAGAACAGAATCTGAAGATGCTATGGCTATGCAATGTCTTTATCTCCAACCTGAATGCAGCAATGTAGGGAGCCGCATTCCTGCTATTGTCGTTGCACAGGATACTATCACAAGCCTCAACCCCACATCTTCCTTGTTGACTAGATGTGCAAATGTCTCCCCTGTCCGGAATAGTGAGATCCAATCGCCCTCTGCCTGGGAACAACCAACAATTCCAGGTCAACTCATTCACCAAGAGCAAATTCGTACAAAGGGCAGCAGAAGAGCTCGCCTCTCGGTACACATGCGCCTGCTGAGGAGGCACCAATCGAAGTGCTTCCAGTGGAAAAGGCAGATCAGCCTTCGATCAGATGTGAACAAAACGTCAGCCTTGCAAAAGAATGCCACAATGCATCTCGCCTTTGGAAAGGCAAAGGGTCCTACAGAACGCACAGTTTGTCCCCAAACCACCATCCCACATGTGAGCATGCGAACAGGGCCGGAGAGCATTGAAAGCCACGAAACACTCAAAATGTTGTCTCCAAGTTGTCTCCTGTCTCCAAGCCTCCTTGAACCTGCCACGTTTGAAGATTCAACAAAAATTCTATCCTGGACAAAAGTCTAGAGTCTGAAGTCAGCCTCCTTAGTTTGATCTTCTTCCACTTCCACTCCAGCTGCCAGCAAGTCAGACCGGAGTCTTTGATTTTCATCTTCTAGCCTGGCAAAGTGGCACAAAAAATTCAAAATGAACAGCCCATGTCGCTTTGAATAGACATGGCGATCTGGCCTTGAAACTTGTCTTTGCAAGTTCTCCACTAAACGCTGTGCTGAAGTCTCAGGCTGGGCTCTTCGAATAACACGATATGCCGCCCATGTTGCGATGCAATATGGTCCTGGCTCACCGAAAGCGTTGTTTCAACGATAATTTGAAAGATTGCAACAGTACCGCACTTCTCTGCTTGTTTTACTTGGTTTGCTGCAACAATCCAAAAATGTTGCCGTGTTCCTGGATAAAAGTGACGTGGAGAGGCTTGCGACCGCACAGGCGCAGGTCTCCCAAATTGAACGTAACGCACTGAAGGGATTTGTGCATTGCCTTCACGGACACATGGCGCCCACATTGCCGTTGGTACAAAAAATAGAAAGGTGGATAGGAAAAATCATGCGCATTATCTACAAAAAGGCCATATGCTGTGACAAATTTATGGCATCCATTGGCGTCAATAACAAGAATGTACGAATGAAAAAATCAAAGAATGAACAGATTTGGTCTGGCATCTCCAAACACATTATGACATGTTAGCTGATTCAAAAGAAAACTTGTTTCCACATCGCCCCCGCCCTCCAATGCAAAAACAATTTTTTGTTTCAGTTTTTTTGGTTTATGTTTGTGCAAAGCAACTAACATAAGAAAATCTGAAAACATGAAGACTGTCAAACACAAAATAGCATGCAGACTCAGGTGACTTTGCGGCCCCATGTAAGATGTTAATCACCACATGTTTTCTTTAAAACGTATGCCTACACTGGAGCAAATAATTCTGCAACAAAAATGATGGACTGAATGTGTCTACCCTTTTGTTTCCCTGGCCAGCAGATCATAGTCAAACCTCTTTTTTACCAGTTGAACTGGTCATAGTGCTAAAAATGTTGATGCTGCTCCTAGCCATACTAATTACGGTAAAAATAATAACAGGAATAATATTGGTAGCAGTACTGGTGATAGTACTAGAAATAATAAAAGTAGTAGTCATAAAAATAGTTATATTAATAGTAGTAATAGTGAGAACAATAGTAACAATGATACAGATAGTGATACTGCCAGTAATGGGTAATAGTATTGGGAACAGCAATAATAAGAGAAGGAAAATAGTACTTGTGATAATAATACTAATGGTAATACTGAAAGTAATAGTGCAACTAAAAGCAATAAAAATAAAAGTGAAAGTAACAGTACTAGTAAAAGTAACAGTAATAGTCATGGTGATTGTCAAAGAAAAAGAAATGGTGGTGGTAAGTGTACTAAAAATATTAAAAGTAATACTAATGGTAATAGTAGTAGTAAAAGTAAAAGTAAAATTAATAGTAAAAGTAATAATGATGACTATCAGTAATAGTAATAGTAAAAGTAATAGTAATAGTACTAGTAATTGTCAAAAGAAAAACAAATGGTAATGGTAAGTGTAGT
>DF244084.1:0-31360 GCA_000507305.1 Breviolum minutum Mf 1.05b.01 | reverse complement strand
CCATTCGAAAAACCTTTGGCATTACTGTAGCGCTTCTCAAACAATGACCCTGAAACAAAACAATACAAACACACATCAAAACAGTTCCTTTTTTGTCAAATTTTACACATTTCTGACGAAAAAAAACCACCTGGAAAGGATCGCTGGGAATGCCGCCACATTCCCATTGTTTGATCCATGGCCTTTCCGGGACGGCCAGGTGAAGTGGCCACTACCAAGTCCCGCCGCTCAAAGGCGGAAGAGGACACACGCAGCAAGGCCCGGAGCTGGTGGTGATACGTGATGTATTTGTGGCGTGTTGTTTTTTTTTCTGGTGAAACAGGAGCTAAGGTGTTAGGTGTTAGGATAGGCTGCAACTTGAAAGTGAAGCAGCAGGACGAAGGCCCAATGAAACATTATTCGTTGATTATTTCACTGGAGCAACATTAACCGCGACTGCGGTTTAATACGGTGGAATTGTGATATTTCTGTGGGAGGATAGGAATCTCAAACCAAAGTGTTTCCTAGGCATAGGCAGAATCAGGTTATTTTTTCTATGTTTTTCGACGGTGATTTTGAAAGAAATGGCTCGGAAGGATGAAATTGAAAGCAGGGGTCTAATAAAACATAGAACAACAAGATGAAAAAATGCATTTAGGTTGGGTGTTTTTTCCCACTTGATTTCTCTTTTGAACATCTAATATTTTGATACTATATTATTTTAAGTGTTGATGTTGCCAACATCTATTACTTATGACTTATTACTTTGTTTTTACTGATAAACTAGACTCATACCTTTATATCTTTCAGATAAGGTTGAAACTGGCAAGTTGATTTCCGAAACAAAACCTGGACCTTGGGAGGAGGTGAACATCTCAACCCCCTCCACAAGCTCTATTGAAGTCCTGGTAATATTTGACACTTAGTATTAATGATTTTTTTTCCAAATAGAATTGGTGGCAAGTTTTTTTTCACTCAAAATTTGACTTGATTTGACTAAAAGGCGCATGTTTTTTTTTCAAATGGGTCCTTTTAGAGGGGCCACCGGGCCACGGATGAATTTCCTTCACCATCAGCTTTTCGCAAGCTGTCAGGAACTGCGTGTCTTGGCCGTGAAGCGATTGATCAAATGTCGCAAGGTGGTTGGGGGGTTTGAAGGGGGTGGTTGCTGGTGCCCCTGGAAGGGTCTCTACAACAACCCTGACACCAAGAACCAAGCCTGAGACCATCGAATCCAACATGAAACGATCTTCCAAAAAAAAACCTTTGGGAGTTGGGAGAGGTGCTACACCCAACTGTCAAAGTCGTGGCAACTTTTCTGATTTTGTGTCCATGCCATACCTATGGGGCGGGCTTTTTGGTAAGTCGTTGCATTTGCAGCGTTTAGTTTCAGAACTGTAAGTTTTTGGGAGGGTAGATTCTTCAAAACTCGTTGGAATGTGGAAATGCATGGGAAGAGAGAAACACGTCCGGGCAGACAACAAAAGAATTGCACTGGATTTGATTTACAAAAGTGCAAGATCTTTGAAGATGGCTACGAAATTCACTCTGGCAATTGAACCATTCGTTTTGGACAAAGGATGAGCCAATGAAACATTTCAACAAATGGAGAACTGGTCTCCATCTTTTCAATGTGATTTCATCTTGGGTTTGAAACTCTTGTGCCAAATTCAGATACCCCATCCATCCCCATCCATGAATTTCATCGACTCACACGGTATATAATATGGATTCTTTCATCCACAACATGGGTTTGTCTTTAAAAGATAGAGCGCCTCCCCAAAAACAGACACCGCACTACTAGTTGCTGGTTTTTCATTTTATTTTTTGAATTTTCACCCCCGAAAATTTGGGAAATCATCGAAAAATTGGCTTGAAACCCTTATTTTGAACAAATTGGGTGGGTTCAACCACGAACCAGTTCTATAAGTATAAACCTGGTAGTGGGGATTCATGGCTGCCTCCCATTCAGTTCTGTCAGCTGAAATGCCCCTCCAAGGCAGGCGGCATGAATTTTAAAATCCTTGCTGTAGTGTATTCGTATCCTCTTTAAAAGGGGGTTCTTGGCAAATCTTTGGTAGTCCCTTATACCACTTCTACCCTTCGCCAATTTCAAAATGGTAGGGTGTTCAATGTAACTTACTAGAAGTTAAACCTCACGCAGGGGACCTAAGTTTTGCCTAGGTTTGTTTCACCTATCTTACTGCAGCAATTAATTTGATGGTTGTCAATTTTTCCCGTACAACATGTGCAGATCTATGTTCATCGACCTGGCATACTTCCCGTACCTCAAATCTTCCTCTATTGCAGTATATACATATACATATAAATAGTTATTGTATATGATACGACATGTCTGTGAATAAGAACACTTCAAAGTAGTATATACCACACACACATGTATATATATATATACACATACATTCACAATGTCATAATCGCAATTTCATATAGTCATAGGTTTGAAGATATGCATCACCCCAGGGAACATTAAGAAAAAAATCGAGCGCAGGAGATGGCCTGGGCCATCGAAGAGAACTTCGATCTTTACGTGCGCAGGTGCGGTGTGGATGTGGGTGTCTTGATTGGCTTGTGATTTTTATAGTTTGTTCCTACTATTGTTAAAAATAGTAATTACGTTGATATATATCACATTCGTTGATATACTTGTGATTTTCTTTTTCAGGTTTCTTCATTGTTTGGCTGTTGGGCTGTTGAACTATACAACAGAAATCAGCAGTTGATTTGAAGGATCGGGATGTACAACTCCCACAACCCCATCCGCATCCACTCTATTTTTTTCAACCATGGCCAAGCGTCACATGAGCATCAACACCCTGCTTATTTAGTTGCTGTATATTAGGTGATTATATTACCCAGTTATGTAGGGACTATAATCATTATAAGCATCTCCAGTATCCAACCAGCCAGGGGTTTTGAACGTTGCTCACATGGATTGTAAGCATCATTTTGATCGCTTGGACTGGCATCTTTAGGGGAACATTGATTCAAGAGATTCATTTCTCAACAATATTGAAGTGATGTTGATTTCCTCCCACTACCGAAAACTCCACAAAGGTAGCTTAGTAAAAAAGTCCCCATCCCCAAATTCCTTATTTCAGGAATTGGAATCTTTGTGAACTATTATATATTATAGCTCACTAATGATTTGGAATGAATTGGATGTTTTTCTTGTGAGAGATTCTGGCAGCCGGAAAGCTGAAAGATCCGATGGTCATCCTGGGATGTTGAAGAACATCTTTAAGCTCACAGGTTGCTGGAAGATTTCCCAAGGGAAGTTTTTCCTCAGCCTATTTTTCCAACTCAACCAACTTTTGATGGTATGAACTACCCTAGATTCATTTGCTGGATTTCAATCAACAGTAACACCACAGAAGTACCTTGATCTATACTGGTCAATTGGTCAAACTCCAATGTATGTACTTTTCTCACAATATCAGGAAGTCAATGACAAATTTACCAAAACTTCACACAAAAAATGGGCTTCACTTCCCGAATTCCTGTTGTTTTGGTGATTTTTGTTGGCCTCCTTCACCTTGCCAGGATGGCGCGTAGCCGTGAATGGGGTGGTGAACCGGAGCTTCTCATGCCGCTCTTCCCGACATCCAAAATGGTTAGACCTGATGGTCGAAAAGTTTGTTCTGGAAAGCTGACATGTGTTTCCCCCAAAAACTTGGAACATCATTTGCCAAATGAAATTTTTCGTTTTGTTTCTTCCATTTTTTTGGTCGGATATGAATGGATATGACAACCTTGTATTAACATATATATATATATACACATACACACGCAAGATTCTCGGTATATAACTTATACCAAAAAATTGTGTGACCGATCACGGAAAGGGGGTTTTTCACGATGACGTTTCTGCTTCCTATCCAACTTTAAAATCCCACGAGTCGCTGTTGTGAAAATGTTTGAAATGGGGAGGTTCCTGTTTTTTCAGCTGTAAAAATATCGATCCCAAGCTGCATTACTTTTGGTGATTATTTTCGACTCGTCATTTTTTCTACGTAAAAAACCGGGAGTTTGAGAAAGATGTTTTATATATCATCACTTTTGTCCAAATTTTTCATCAACTCTAAAAGATCAACACATCAACTCTAAAAGATCTTCATCAACTCTATCCGACCCTTCAAATTGCCCAAGTTGTTTTTCTTCCTTTCGCAGCTTCATCCCTCCACTTCTTGCCACACCTTTCTGACTCACCAAAAATGGCCGATGGCCTTGCCGGCTATCCAAGGCTATCCAAAGTGCTTCAACGCCCCATTGAGGCCGAACCAGAAAGGGAGGGAAAGAGGGAGATGCGAAAGGGCCAAGATGTTTTTGGGCTGGGACCCCCAAAAAAAAACAGCCCAAGAAAAAGGTTGAGATGTGCAAAAAAAAAATCTCCAAAAAAAGTTGCGTGTACTAACTGAAATCAGATGATAATGGATGCTGATCATATGATGGGATTCTTTTGATCCAAAAAAAACACAGGCAGAAAAGTGAGGAAAAGGAATTCGTGACAAAGAAAAGATGCTTTAGTATGCTTTAGTGTATATAGTTTTGCTTTTGCTTCCAAGATAATTATAAATGCAACCCAACATGACGTACCTTGGGATGCTCTTCCCTTCCAGTATCAGTAGCTCTTCCCTTACTAGATGTGATTCTCTTGGTGACTGGCATTCTGGGAGGCATTTTCGCATCCCTAAGATGTTTTTTTACGGAGCTGATCCCATCAACGAATGAATTGTTTCAGCCTCCAAAAAAGTTGGTTTGGAAGAAAGGTGAAAGATGAGAAATCCTCACAGATATGAGATTCGCAGTCTAAACTCGCACTCTTTTGCATATAATAGGGAATAAACTCATCAAACCACTTGTAGGGATTGGACTATACCCATTATAGGGTGTAGTCTCCTTGTAGCCACTTTTGACCATGGCACACATGAGTTTCGGTCTTTCTTTGGATGTCATCTTGGCCATCCATGATTTTGGACATATCAATCAAAACCGACCTTAAGCACCAACGAGTTTACTGAAAGCAATGGGGATTGGAAGGTTTTTGACCTTGAAACCATTGGAGATTCCACAAAATTCACGCACTTCTCAGGGGTAGATCATAGCATCTTACCATTTGTGGAAGTCTCCGGGAAGATCTTACAAATCCGATACGCCTCCAATGCATTACATCTTCAAGAATTCTATAAGACTCTACATATAATATACCCCCCTGAAATTTTACTTGTAGATACCAAATACCAAAAAATGGTCATATTTTCAAAAGGGGCCATCTTTTTCAAACCACCATTTTGGGTATCCATGTTAGTTTTAGGGTGTAATGTAACATCTTGTTCGTCACAAGGTTGAAAAAAACAAGCTCCACTTTTGTGTTCCAACACTTTGTGTGGCCAGATTTTTCCAACAAACCCCGACCAAGTCAAAAGGATCCTGGTTTGCTGCCTGCCTCATCGGTCATCATCATCTTTTCCAAATCACCATGACATGTTTGTAGGTTTTCCCTTAGTTAAAAACAAACAACAACCAAAAAAAAGACACCTGTGAAGGTCTACATGTTTGCTCCCAATCTGAAAAAAATCCAACATTATGGAGAGGACAGGATGAGGGGAAACAGGTTGCGCCTGACAGCTGGTTGGTTTGTTTGTGGTGGTTGGTGTCAACCTGCAACCTCGACAATTTCACCTTCAGAAAATCGTCCAACTGAAGTTTTTTGGATGTAAAACAC
The DNA here is from genome assembly GCA_000507305.1 of Breviolum minutum Mf 1.05b.01. NCBI lineage: Eukaryota > Dinophyceae > Suessiales > Symbiodiniaceae > Breviolum > Breviolum minutum. Next base: position 25,635 of record DF244084.1, on the reverse strand, counting down.
ATGTCATGGTCTTAAGTATGTGATTGGGATGAACAAATTCATTTGAATGTTGCGGTAGTGTCCAGTTTTTGCGGTTGTTTCATACACATTCCAGAAAAAAGAATCTCTACATATTGATCAATTGATCCTTGGACTAGCCTGTATCATGTGAAAGGGTTCACTTTCTTTCCCATTCGCCTTAGTAAGACACTTTCCAAACCGGTCTCCAATCACTTGATATTTTCCATCGATATTCATAGGGTTGGGCCTCTGAATCCCCGAAGTCCCTGGGTCCCTACAGCTCAATGGTGGGGGTATCTTCCCCCAGATTTTTTGGGAAGTGTTTCCTTCGGCCAATTCCGGCGGAATTTGGCAGCGGTTGGGCCAATAGCCAAGGCACTCCCTGCAACCTAGCATTCTCGCCCCTGAGATTTTCGGCGGGAAAAGTAGATTTCATCTTCCGGTTCATCGGTTTTCAGGGGCGAACATGTTAGTTTCAGGGAGGGTAGTTATAAATTCGGAATTTATCACCCACGTAAATGGCCGAGAATCAATGGGTTTCACTGCATTTTATTTCACCCCTATATAACTGGAGTTATTTCACCCCTATTATAGGTGGTAGTGGCAACTCATTTTTTTAAAAATTTTCACCCTGAAAATTGGGGAAGATGAACCCATTTTGACTATCCCCCCGAAGAACCTGAAAATGATGGTTTGGTTCAGATGATTTTCCTTTACGGGGGGTGTCTTGTCAGGTTCCAGCCGTTAATCCTCTGTTTTGTCAGGGGTTCAACCACCTTTCCTAGGAAACCCCTGAGAGTTGAAAATTTCCCTCCCAAGGAGTTGAAGAGCAAACCCATTCGCGTTCTCTTCCACGGCTATGGCCATTACTCAGCTATGGTCGAAGCCGAGGACAAATGAAAAATCCCCACCCAGGGGGACAGTTACGTCAGTTGGTTGTTGAGTGAGTGATAACCAGTGGATGGTTATACACTTTGTTGGGTTGTACAAACTGGTCCACCAGATGGTTTTTGTTACAAAAACGGATGGTTATCAACAACTGATGTAACAAAGAAATTGTTGGGGTTATACTTTGCTTGGGTTATACAGATCATAATATTTGTGGAATACTCTATTCCCCAGAAAACCAGTAAGTTGGTTGTTGAGTTAAAAAACAGTTATAACCAGTGTTTTGTTTTTGTGAAGATGGGGACCCCAACCTGGCAGTGGGCAAGGGTTATCCATGAGGGAGAGCTGACGGGTCCGGTGAGGGGTCCTGTATTTGAACATTTCTAATCAAGAACTACTAGATGATCCCCTATCACAAACACATGGTATCACGTTACAAAGTGGGTGTGTCTCAAAATGAAGGAACCCACCCAAATTTAAAGTGATTGTTTTCGGTGGGAAACTATCATTTCTTTAAAGGGGGTCATCCCCACATGAGTCACTTGCAGTACCAGCACGTCCGGCTGGACAATCATCATTGGAAACTGCCATAGCTGGCTCAAGCTGGAAATGGGCAACATGAAGTGCAGGGATGCTATTTGGAGGTATACCGATCCTCAAATATAGGTATACCGAGCCTCGATAGGCTGACGAAATTTCCCTTTATCTTTAGAATTTTCAAGCTTAGATAGTGACTTCAACAATTGTTAAGATATCATCCAGACTGGTGGTTGCCATGGTCACATTGCGACAGTGGTTGGATCAAGATTGGCTTTGCTGGGGTCTAGGACCATACCTAGCAGTGACCCTGGATGAAGTTTGGATGGTGTCGTTGTTTTTTTCTAAACAAAATGGATCCCAAAGTTGTAGTTGAATGAGGGAAATCTCCCAAACATGACCACACATTTCAGTAAAGCTTGGTGACGATTTTTTGTTGTTGGAAGATTCACCCAGAATCATTGATTCCAAAAAAGTTCAGGTTTGACCAGGCATAGGTACTGGAAATTTAAACGTGCTGAAAGAAAGAAGAGATCAAGAAGAGTTGTTGAAGTTTCAATAGTAGGTATCAAGAAAGCCTCATCCCCAAATGACAGCTCTTTTTTTTTTTCTAGATTTTTCAGATTTTGGGGTTATTTGGAATGTATTCCATGATGAACCTCCATGAATCTTGACTCTTGACTTTTTTTACATACTTGCAGGAAGTTCCTCCTCCACCAATCAATCCATGGAGATTTTTTTTTGTGGGTTTTTGATTGGGGCCGTCAAAAGCATTGGATTTCCCGATGATATTATATAGAATTTGATATTACCCTCCAGTAAACCAACAGACATAGCTGGCTGGAAATCAACCTTTTTCCAATAGGAAACACATAAATGTGTACAACGATAGATTTTCTATCCAGCTATGTTGCATTGGTCAAGGGTATGCGATGTAGACTTTCCTACTTATTGGTGGGTGTTGTCCAATTTGTCACCCGGGTTGTTGACTAGTCAAACTCCAAGCTGTTTCTTCCATGTTTTTTTTTGCAACATTTTCCTGGTAATCTGGTACACTCCGGTAAACTAACATAGCAATGGGAAATCCACTATTTGAAGATGTATCTCCTATTGAAAATGGTGGTTTTCCATTGCTATGTTAGTTTACCGGACGGTAATATGAAGGGATATGAATTTCATGGTTTTTCGGGGATTATGAAGGACTGCTCCTACAAGCAGTTGGCTCAACCCGAAATCAGTTTTTTCAATGTTTCCGACTCTGTGCTTGGTTTTGTGGCTTTGCCACCATTTTTTGGGCGAAAGAACATACCTAGAAATGTTTCTCAACTTCAAAAAAAAGGCCCAAAAGATTTTGAGGCCAACACACATTTCACTGAAAAAACACTTGATTCCCTAGACCAAGGTAAACGTCGGCTATTTCGGTGCCACTGCTTTATTGGAAAGCATCACTCGTAGTGGTGCAATCAAGACTGGCTTCATTGAGTTCTTTGTTCGCAGCAGTTGTGTCAAAAATTTAGGCGCCTCCCGAATCCGACAAACGAAAACTTGGGCCGAAACAGCAGAAGGGTCAAGTCTTGTTAAACTCTTTTAAACAATGATCTTCTATAGGGATCTTTTGGTGTGCCTTGAAATTGGTAAGCGGTCGGTACATGTGTGATATTTGTATGATCACTGATCACTTGTGGAACAACATGGAATTCTCACACTTGCTTTGTTTGTAGTACTTGTATTTTCTATATTTCGCTGATTTGTCGAGTATATTTGTATTAACAAGGCACTAACAAAAAACCACAGCACCCAAGATCATCCATCTTCTCATAGCAAGGTATGGTGAAGCTTCTCGTGAGGAGGCCTTGTCCAAACAAACTGTGTCCTTCTGGACGCAGTTCTGTGTATCCTCATGGAATATGTTAGGACCAATGGTGCCTTGGTGAAAAAAAAACATGGTGACGTCAGAAGATTGTTAAACATTTCCGGCGGTTGGGATGCCCGCCCCTCATGAAGAACAGATTTTTCAAATTGAGAATTTGGGGAATTCAACGAAGTTGTGAAATGTGCGTTCACAAAAAGTTTAGTCTTGAGGATAGCAAGCCATGAGGTTATGAGGAGGTTATGAGCAATCTTCAGATTTTTTTTTTGAAAGAGGTTAATGGACACAAACACATCAGTTTGAAGGGATTAGATCTAAGGCACTTCTTAATGTGACCATCAGTACCATTACGATGCCACGGCTTGTTCGTCCGGGGCAGTTGGAACCTTTGTGCCCAACTCTGGTAGACTTCGCTGCTCGTTTTGTGGCGATGGAACTGATTGGTGACTTCTTTCTCTACGTTCCTTGGTAACAAACCTGAAGAGAACTGTGATGGTGAGATGACATTTGCTGCCATATAATTGGAGGGAAGCGAAGGGTCAGGAGGCTGTGAACATCCGTATTCATATTTACATGAATTAACTTGCACAGAAAAAAAACCATATGGTAAAAATATCCCATGATTTACAGGCCATTATATATACATCCAAACGATGGTTGGTTGGGAATTGGATTTCTTCCAACCAATCAACCGTATTAACATCACTTGGAAAGTTCTGCGCCATTAGGACCATTGTTCATCCTCCCGCCACTTGAAGGTTTGAGGTTTGGATACTTTGACGAACTGATTGAGTTGAAACCCTGTTCAACGCAAGGGTCTGTTTCCGAGTTTTTTTGCAGTGTTTTCAAAAAAAGTGAGTCTTTAGACATACGTATATTACATATAATTTAATTATATATGGGGGTTTCCAAAAATAGGGGTACCCCCCAAATCATCCATTTTAATCGGGTTCTCCATTATAAACCATCCATTTTGGGGTACCCCTATTTTTGGAAACACCCATATATACATACACATATTTGCAATGTTTTTCTTTCAAAATGTCATTGTGTCAAAAGATTTCCCACCTTTTAACCGGATCGAAAGATGGGCAAAAAAGATTCCTCATGTTTTGCTCCTCAAGTTGTAAGGCATTTTGGATCTTTGCAATCTTAGGTTTTTCTTTAGACAAGGGTTGACATGGAGTTGGGATCTATCAACAGATGTTTTCATAAAAAATCATATATGTATATATTTATATAAATAGACCGTAGTAAAAGTAGATGGCTAGCCACTCCCAAAAAGTGTCGATTTGTAAGGGGCCTTGATAAACCAAGACTAACGTGAGTCGCTTGCCATCGATCCTTTCCAGGTGGTATATATATATATATTTAAAGATACAGTTAGTTGCTGCTGAAGTTTGGCATTTTACTATGCAAGGAAACTCCTATGAAAGACATTATCAGATTGTGACTCAAAAAGATCTACCAAAAAATAAGCCACCAAGATTGATCACCAAATAACCATTGGTTGATACGCCCATATGACTGGTCCGTAATGGTATTTGCATTTCTTTCTCTTCCTCCTGCAGAGAAAATGAATGCAGGATTCGAAGAATCATACCACCCTGGGAAGGCGATACACGATGTGATTTTTTTGGTTTTTGAAGTAGTGAGTGTTTCAGTTGGACATCCAGATGATGATGATGATGATGATGATGATGATGTTGATGATGATGATGATGATGATGTTGATGATGATGATGATGATGATGATTTCATTTGTTGCAATTCCATTGCAGGTTGGCCACCGTATATTACATGAGTGGCTTTGGGACTACCACAAATATCACCATTCCATCACTACGCCCACTGCCGTCAGTACAGTGTGCATTGATCCTTTAGATGCAACGATCCAAGCAGCAATTCCCAGAGTTGTTGCTGTCCCTTGGTGTTCAAGAATCCTGAGTATCAAAAAACCCTGGTTGGTTTTTCCTGTTAAAATAACCCTGGTGGGTGGTTGGTTTAAGGATGGAGTATTCATTTGAAACGACTTGAGCTTGTTGAACTTGGTGGTTGGTTCTGTTGAACTTGGAAGTTGTTTTTATAATGAATACTAAACTGGGGACTTGACGGGGATTTACCATTGGCTGTTGGTTCTGTTGAACGTTTAAGTTTTTTCTTCATTTTAAATGCATATCCAATCAGGAAATTTCATTTGAAAGGGGGATTTGCCAACCCGCAGGGACGAATCTGCGAGGTTTCTGATACAACGCAATTGGTTGGGATGATATGAAATAAACGCATAGAAAGGTGAAACACTTTCGCTGAAACGTGTTTTTTGTGCATGAAGTTGGTATAGACTCGATGTATAATACATCAACATATATCATACATGGATATACATATGTAATACATGCAGAAATATATGTTATTCAAGTAGGTGAAGATTAGTATATTATACGTTTAATAACAGGCAGTCTACGTACAGGTGTATGTGGCACACAGTTACTCAACCCAATGAGGATGAGTTGATTAGGAAAGTACCCACAACATGTGGACAACCATTTGGTTGTTGTTTGTGCCGGCAGGGCATCATGACACAACCTCATCCCTTGACGTTCTATGCATATTTGATGGCCAGTGTGGCTGAAAACGTGGTGAACCATTGTGGCCTCGACCATTGGTTTACGACGCTTGGACATGAATTGATGTGATTTTTTGAATGGAAAAAGTGTACATAGAGATATGATCCAGCAGCTATGAAACTGATATGAAACTGTTATGAAACAGATTTTATATGAGTGATCTTAGGGTGTGTCGACCAGAAATTGTTGGAGTCCAACAAAAATCGCCAAGGTTTTGTACGTGTACTACAACTTCGTAAAGCATTTGTTTCTTTGGGAATATAAAGATGAATGATACAACCACATGTTGGGAGTATAGGAAGTCAAAGTTTACCCATCAACTTCTCAAGGTAAGTTGTTGGATATCCGCCCACGTAAAATCACATATCAGTGGATTGAAACTCTGCATGGATGAAGAGATGCGCATGGTGGAACATAGACTCCCCCAGATAAAAAGAGGAGCTACTAAGAATTTGAGAACTTGCCACTGGAGGGAAAGACCTTCCCGAGCTACTAAACCTTCCCGAAAAACACTTTGCAACGTATACCATGCCCTTGTTGAGCCCGCGAATCGATTTCAAGGAACTTGCTCTTCCTAAAGTGTTTACCTTTTCGTGCCGGTGTGGCGGTACACGATGCTCATCACAAATATTCGAACTATGCAAAGAATGCTAAGAACTTTGGCGAGAATTTCTGGTTATGGGACTGGGCCTTTGGAACACTTGGAAAAGTCGGAGAAGCAACCCGCAAGTTGCAGTAGTTCTGTCCAGGGCCTGAAAGATGAAGTTTTCACGCTGAAAAAAGGCGTGTTTTTTTGGGCAGCTTCAAATTGGAAGAGGTCACACTGTGAGGAGGCCTTGTTTGACTTCTGATTAGACTTTTGACTTGGGTGATGTTTCCCTTCCCCGCCAAAAAAGGGTCAGAAATCATGAGTCGTTCAGAGTGGATGTACATTGCCATTTTTCTTGAACGCATGCCCCAATCAACAGCGAATGATTTGTGGCGAGTTGAGCGACTCCACAAGATATATAAATATGACATTTGTTTTGCTTCAAAAAGGCCTCGGTTTTGAAGTGTTGATCGGTTCTAGGTATATATGTTTTATTATAACATGATATATTCATCTCAAAAATGAATATTCAGGCTAAGGGTCAAACGTTGGGGCACTAGTTGGAAGGGCCAAGAAATTTGGAGAGGCCAATTTCGGTTGTGTTGTGAGCATCCAAGATTTCCGATGTGACCAGATTTTGCAACTGTGAAATATGGTGGTTCTCTTAACTTCATTTATCTTCATCTTAACAAGAGCTGGTCCTTGTGGAATTTGTACCCTCCTTCCATCTGATTTCCTCTGTAGTATGCAGAGAAGTCTTGTTTGCTCCTTGTGGCCGCCAGGAGGAGGAGATTGTCATCTGATTTCAGGATTGGAAAGGCCGTGATGGCCGTTTTCGCCTTTTTTCTAAAAATCACAACTTTCATCTGGGTGAATTGACATAGTCATAGTCACACCTCACAAATATCTACAAATCAATTTCAAACAACTTGGCCCAGCACCTCGCTGTTGCGGGGGGTGTAAGGCTTCAACAAGTAGGGTTTGTGGAAAAACCTCCCATCTTGGAGGGTAACCAAAATCTACTGGAAATTCACCTGGATACCCAGATTTCATGCTCTGATGCACTGATTCCTAACGGAGCGATGTGAGAAGAAATCCCCACGCGCGGGATGTGTAAGAATTCACCCCGCAGCCACGATCACAAGTCATGCGGCTGCCCCCAACTTTCCTGTGACTCAGTGACAAGCTGGCAGCTTGTTGAATGATTCTAGCACCGTAGCTATCGATTGATGGACAATATCCTGCACCACTTGATGGTGGAACATGTTGAAGCATGTTGAACCACTCTAATGCAATATACTGTCCGTACAGTACAAATATATGTGTCACTACACGAGGAATTATTGCAGAGGGGGATATTTTCCACATCAACTGATGCAGATTTTTGTCCATCAACATCTATGACGAGTTCGTTGCTTGCACAGATCTGCCGCCTGTCACTTTGGAGCTTGAATACAGATTACTTTCGTCGATTCTCTTGCCGAGTCAACCTGCTTTCAGAAAAGCATCCAGTCCACCTTGGGCTGGTTGATTGTGGTTGGTCGTGGTTGCTCGTGATTGGCGGTTTGTTGTTTGTAGTGGTTGAATGATTGTAAAGTTATGATGGTTGTAGTTGTTGATCTGGTTGGTGTGGTGGCTCTGGATGTGGTGTTGGTTGATGTTGCTGGTTGTTTGGTTGTTTGTTTGTTTGTTTGTTTGTTTGTTTGTTTGTTTGGTTGCGGTGGTCGTTGTTGTTGTCGTCGTCGTCGTTGTTGTTGTTGTTGTTGTTGTTGTTGTTGTTGTTGTGGTTCTTGTTCTTGTCGTCGTCCCCACGCAGTGTGTAGCTCGCTCATCTCGAACTTTGCACCTCAAAGTTCGAACCATTTGATCACACCGACCTCAGCTGCACTGTCAATATTGGTTTAGTATATGATTTCTCCAGAGAGCATCTCAGTTGGTAAAGTTAATTCCAGAAAACCTTTGATAAGTTTTTGTTATAGTTTTTTATCGGAATCATTACCGATCATCCAGAAAACCTGGGTTGGTTTGGTTGGTTTCAGGATCAAGAGTTGGAAACAAGGGAAACAACAGCTGCAATATACCAGCACGGATGCCAACAACAAGAACAACAACATAAACGATACAACAATAACACAAACAAGAACAGCAAGAACAGCCTCATCTTTGGTTGGTGTCAAACGAAGGTGGAGTTTTCAAACAAACCTCATGTTCGAAATTTCCTGGAAAAACTGGTGGAAGATGTCCATTTGGTTCGGCCATTACCTATATAATTGTATTGTTACTAATTACTCATATTGTTTACATATATATATATATATACATATACATATTTCCCTTGTATTTTTGAAACACAACTAATACATTCAAAACTCCCATAAGAAGGTTTTCATACCTTAAAAGGCTGTTGGAAATGACTTCCCTCTTTTCGCCCTCTTGAAGCGGCTGATGAGGTCAGCTTTGTCTTCAGCTTTTCAGATATTGAGCCCGGTGCTGCAGGTGTTACCCTTCCCTGAAACTAACATGACTGAAAGCACCTGAGAATTGATGGTTTGGAAGATGAGTTTCCTTTTGGCATGGCCTATTTTCAGGAGCGAACTGTTACTTTTAGGGAGTGTACGGTTGTGAATTGAGAATCAATTTGGAAGTTGTGGAACCAGGGATGCCGTCGATGCCAACCAAGACTTCTTGGAAGCAAAAAAAGTCTTCATTTATACCTGTTCAAAATGGGTTGCTTGTTATGACAAGACATTCTAGTTGGATTGGTGCTAATATGAAACCAACTGCATTTCATCCAAGAAAGATTGCAAAACACCAGAAGATGTCTTCCCTGGAAGATTAATGGCTGGTTCAACTACAGCCATCACCCATAAAAAGAAAGGAAAATGATCTGACACCATCCACCTCCAGGGAATTAGGTGTTCCAGCCGTTAATCGACTCCAGGGTTTTTTCCTGGTGGGTTCGGGGTTCCATTTTGGTCCATGGAAACCTTCAAGGGGATGGATGCTGTCGGAACCAGCCGAGGTGGGAAGATGTGGCTTTGCCAATTCTCAGCTTTCAACGTGGCAAGGTGTCGGGACGGCTGTGAACAAACCACCCAGGGGGGTTCCCCGGAAGGTTGGAAGAGGTGGAAACCACCCCGGAAGATTGGATGAGGTTTACCTTCCGATCGGATTTTTACCGATTTTCAAACATTTGTGGGAAAACACCATGCGAAAGGGGCTGCAAAAATATGATTTCTATCCAATCATGAAGCATTTCTTGTAGAGATGTATTTCCGACCATTTTGGAAATGAAGGTGATTAGTTGGAATGCAGTGCAGGCAGGACACTGGAAAAACACTTACACTCACATTGCAATTTCTTTCTCCAGCGATCCTGGGGACCACTTTTTCCCCGAAGAGATTGTATTTTCACCGGCATGGTGGGCCAGTTGCGCAATGAACAACACCCATGCTAGCTGCTACCCAGTTATGTGAGGATTCTAACGAGATACTTATAAGGATCCCTCTGGGCAAATTATAACGACCCGTTCCCACCGGTTGGTCACCTTAAATGGTGGTGATTGTAAGGCTGTAAGGGAATCCCCCCCCAAAAAAATCCAGTTGATTCAGGTTTTTATCATAGTAATTTGCCCAGATCCCTAAGCAACCAACCATGTCCCAGCCCATCTCCGTGTTCACCAGGCCCTACGTCGTGTGATCCGAGTGCCCATGTCGGGATGCCAGAAAAGAAAGGAAGCCATCTAGAAGAACCCAGCGGAAGGATAGGTTCTCCATCCAATGGCTGGAACATATTGAAACATCCTACTAGGTGGTTTCAATGATTTTGTTGTGCCTTGATGCTTGGAATACTTCGGATATCCATTGTTTTGATAGATTTGAGAGGTGGTTTCTTTTGCAAAAACCACCAACTTCAGGATTCCATCGAGTTTTGTGTGTTGCTAAAAAGGACAGGATTTTTCGGGGCATCTCATCTTTTCACATCAAAAGATGTTTTTTTCCATCGATTTTTTCCACTAGCAATACACTCCCAAAAACCTCACATGACACTGGAAAAAAAATCCACCATGAATGAGTCGATGTATTTCCTATTGAAAAACATGGGGGAATTTTCCAGCCATTTTTATGTCAGTGAACTCAGGGGTGTAAATCAAGCTATCATCCATCCCTTCCTCCCAGTGGATTGGCCTTCGCCTCAAAGGTGGGAACAACTTGATGGCTCTTGGAGTCGGAAGGCGGGTTTTGGTGGCAATCCAAACAGGTTTTGGGGGGAGGGAAAGATGGGGTTCATTTTTCTAGATGGGGGTTTCCTTAAAATGGTGGGTTTCCCCCATTTCACACCCCCTTTTAATGATCATTTTTAATGGGTAAAAACCCATGTGGTTGTTGGGTACCATTATTTTAGGAAACCCCCAGATGAGGTAATGGAAGCTCATACTTTTGGTGGAATTCAACGGTATAAGTTTTTTGAAAGGGAAACATCATTTTACATGACTAAATCCTTACCATGAGGGCAATATGGAGACGTGTTTCCATGGCATGTGTGTTGAGATTTGTATATTAAGCAGGTGGTAGTTATCTGGACAGATATATACATATCACAAGCTTGGCTATGGCGACGTTCATGATATTCTATCATTATGATAGTGATATAGACTATAGACATCAACATCATCGATAAGGTATCGTACCACGTGATAGTTGTCCAATCCTACTAACCAGCTCAGAACATAGGGTACAAACAACGTACGTAGCTCTAAAGCTGGAAAAATAATCCTCATTTGTTCCAAAACAATTTTTCTAAGAAAAAAAATCCTGGAAACTAACGTGAATCGCCTGAATTTCGCCAACAAATGTTGAAGCCGATGATTTTCCGAACCTTCCCGTTTTGGTGGGTCCCATGTTTCTCCGCTTCCCCAGGGTACGGGTACTTCCTATTTTCAGCTTTTCTCGTTGGTGGGTTCCACCGAGCGATTTTCAGGTGGAACAGCTGGTCTTGAGCAACGATGGTGACGGGGGCTTCCCCAATTTTTTGCTGGGGGGATTTTTGGGAATGTGGATGTTTCCAAATATAGGGGTACATCCAAATCATCCAGTTTAATTGGGTTTTCCCTTATAAACCATCTATTTTGGGGTACCACTATTTTCGGAAACACCCATGTGCTTTTGGAAGTGCCTTTTTAGGTTTCAAAAACTCGGAAAAAAACCAATGAAAATAGCTGCAATCTATTGACAAAATAAGATAGATAGATAACAATTTGAGGTTGGCATTAACCAAAGAATCTGTTGATTCACTCTTGAGAATAGCCTTCAAATCTCAACATGTGTGTGTGTTTTATACTCCCCACCTATATTGGTAGAGGTGGTTTTGAAGAGAATTCCCAGCTGTTATAGTTTCCCTCCCTGAAACTAACTACGCAAAATCGCCTGTGAAAATAGGCCTAAACCTAAACGCCCCCCAACGGCCCAAAAGGGAACGAGAAAGTCTTCCAACGATCCAGTTTCAGCTGCGAGCTGTTAGTTTCAGGGAGGGCACTTTTTCTAGCTGCCAAAAAAAGGTCACCGATCCTATGATAAGAAACGCGGGCACAAGGCCTTCTGGAGAGGTAGGGTACTCCGGGTGAGATGGGGACATGGGAACCTTGAGAATTGTAGAGAATAAACCACGCATGTTGAGGGCAAGCAGCAAAACAGCAAAATCCAACCCCCATTTTATATCTTTTGTAGCAGTTTTACTTGATACATTTGCCAGGCTTTCAGTCTTCCATGAATTTCTGAGAATGGAACTTTGATTTTGATTTCCTTGAAGAATTTCCCCAATTTCAAGTTCCCGTGCAAGCAGGTACTGATAGTGCTGTGCCGGCGCAGGCACCGCTTTTGACTCTTGTTGGAAAAACTGGTGGGTTTTTGATGGGGAGGTTCTAAGCTACTGGGACCAGACTAGAACCAAATTCATCAAGAGAGAATGGATGCAACTAATTTCTACCAATATACAACTGGCCATGGAAGTCAGATAGTGGCTAGTAGGTTGGTTTATAAACTACTGAACAGGGAACTCACACCATCTTATAGCCTTTCATGATCAGAAAAACTAATGAACAGTCATATGGAGGAAGCAAGGTGATTCGGAGGATTCTGTCATGATATGCATTTAGTCCAAAGACACCCCCTAGCCACGCTTCTCCCATGTCCCCACTACCATGGACAAACCCGGATGGTCCGGAAAATATTCCAACGCCAGGTGATTCAAAGTGGCCTTTTTATCCCCTAGTTGGAGGTCACTTAACCCCTTAAAAGGGTCACTTAATCATCCCAAAAAGGTCACCAAGAATTGCCAGGCGGTTGTCCATTCAAAATCACGAGCTTGTCAGTTTTCAAACCGCGCAGGACTGTAATGCCAAAGTGCATTTGTCTTGCGTGGCTAGGGAAGCTCAGGTAGAAGATTGCTCTGAAACTGGAGATTCTGCAATTGGTTTCATCCTGGAGATATCCTGATGAGAATATATGAATATATAAATACGTACATATATGTAAATAGCATCCGCAATTATTCTTAATTATAACAATTCATGCGTTCTACATTCATTATATATATAGAGTACATACCCTCCCTGAAACTAACATGACTTCGCCCCTGAAAATTGATGGTTTGGAAGATGAGTCTCCTTTTGGGGCCTGGCCTATTTTCAGGGGCGAACTGTTAGTTTCAGGTAGTGTAACATGTTGTTTTCAAAAAACACCCCGTTTTAATTCGAAGCTTTTTAGTTTTTGTTGAATCTATACACATCAGATAAGTGCATGCAAAATCATTGCAATATGATTTACAAAACGCCAAATGTCTGATATCTACAAATGCAATATATTTTGCTGGTAGCCCTCCTGGGAACTAACTAATATCCCCTCCCAAACGTACTTTTGAAGATGATCTTCCGAACTTCCAAAGGTGGGATATGTATCAGCTCCCTGGAGGGTATCCAGTTTCCTCATCAGTTTCTCAGTTGAGCAATGAAAAAACCCTGGTTGTTTAAGTTGTATAGGGGATTATACTACCCAATATATGGGGATTTTTATAAGCCAACATAAGGATCCCTATAAACCAACCAGTATAATGGAAAGTAGGAGGGTTTTTTTCGTAGCTCAGTTAATACCACGATTATCAGCTATTTTCGCCTATCCTTCTGTTAATCCCAAAGCCCCCCCCCGTTTCGACCCTACAAATCCGCCCCGGAAAAAAATTGCCCCTGAGATCAACAATCTTACCGTTGAACATCACTCACGTTTCTTGGAGGTCCAAGGTGAGGTTGATGGCGGGATTACCCTCCCTGGAAACTAGGAGTTCGAACTTGAAAATAGGCCAAAACACGCCCCAAAAGGAAAGTCATCTTCCAACCACAATGGCTTTCAGGGGCTTTTCCTTCATGATAGTTTTCGGCTCCCAGCCTCATTTAGATCCTACAGATTGGTTTTTTAGCTGAGGTGAAAGATAACCAGTCCATGAAGTAGGTTGTACTCGTGGTTGTAGCCCAGTTACAGCAGGTATAGTATACTACCTTGGGGTTACGAAAAGAGTCTAAGAGTGTAGCAGTGGGTGAAGAATCTATTCAATTTGAAGGGAATCCTACTAAGCTTCTCCACTACTACAGTGTTTCGGCAGGGCCCGAAGTATACCAGAGGCTATACCTTTGTTTGACTGCTTTAACAGGTGGACATGGTTTACAGACTGGTCCGGATTGAAACAGATGAAAAGGCAGCTGAAAACCAGTTGCCAAATGGCCAAATGCCATCTCCAAGCCATCTGAAAACCCTCGCCAACTGTAGTTTCTGATTGACACTGCAGGTGATTGGGAAAAAACCGAAAAGAAAGGAGAAATCAAAAGACAAGACCACCAAGTCTTGTCTTTTTTGGTAAGTGTTTTTTGTTTCAGTTTCAGTTTTTTTTTCAGTCATACTATTTCAGAGCCTTTTTATGTCTGTCAAACATGCCTTCAACAGGCTATTGAGATTCAACACAAAAAACATCAGGTGAAACATGGAGCTTTTGGGTTTTGATGTTTTGAGTTTTGCATCGTAACTAACAGAGTCATGGGTAAAATCCACCCCTCCAATTTCCGTCGTAAAGTCGTTTGAGGTTTGAAGTTAGCGAGAATGTCGAAGAAGATACCAGAGAGGATTGATGCAAGATTATCAGGCCTGGAATTTCAAAAATGAAAAAACAAATACTTGAGTCAATGAAAAAAGACATGGGCCTCCCAAGAAAGCTGGTGACTTGATTGATTAAGATGGATTTGTTCATCTCATTTGATGCAAATATTGTTAATGTTTGCGCTGATTTTTTGAGAAAGACCTGGTTGTGTGACGAGATTCCGAGGGATTCTTATTCTTAGAATAGGGGTATCATTTTTTTGGGGCAGGTATCAAACTTGATTCCTCAAAGAAATGTTGTGCATATTATTATACCCATAGGATCCATAGGATTGACATGTTTCCCCTGTCATGTATCATATCCATATACGGTAAAAACTAACTATATAAATGCAAGTACATATACCATACAGTGGATCCTATGGATATATCATATACAACGGTTTGGGTTGGTGTCATACTATGTCATGACGAAACTGGAAGACTTGTAGGTTTCCCTTAGCGGAAATGGCACTTTTTGCCACGTTTTTCCTTCAATGATTAAAAGGTGTGAAGCCACGTGCTGTGGCCATCGGTCCGGGTCACCCCAATGGGTTTGGTAGGTTGGGGACCCCGGAAGATTAACGGCTGGAACCTGACAAGATACCCCGAAAGGAAGAGGAACATCATCTTCCAAACCATCATTTTCATTTTCTATGTTAATCTTCGGGGGTGTATCCGGTTACCACCAGTTCGAGAACATGACCCTCCCTGAAACCAACATGACTGATATGACTGAAAGCCCCTGAAAATGGATGGTTGGAAGATGAGATCTCCTTTTTGGGGACCCAGCTATTTTCAGGGGTTCGAAGTGTTAGTTTCCGGGAGTGTAACTTGTTGGTTGCAAAAAATCACCTCTTTTTAATTGGAATTTTGTATACAAATCAGGGATATTCCATCCAAAGGCTCGGAGTAGTTTATCAGATAGGGTGGCGGCGCCCATGGTGTTGTTGGGAAACTTCAAGTCTTCAAGCGGAATACCAACCATTTCAAGCTACCTGGAAAGCCGGTAGTGTACTGTTGATGGAAGAAATCCGGCTAACCAGTTGATATGGTAAATCTCCGTTATGTACAGGGGTTTCTACATCCCAGGTGGTGCGGGATTTCTTCCATCAACTGTATTTTTAAGGGAACTTGTTTGCTGATTTGGGGCCCTTGGGTGAAAAAGTGGCGGTGTTCCCAAAAGAGTTTCCCAATCATTTGACTTGCATTCATGGTGGCGTTGTTTTTCTTTCAAACGATTCCTTATTTTCTAGTCCGATTTTTGAGAGGAATCGCAGATTTTTCAAAATTATAAGAGACTTTTTTTCGTCACAAGAAAGCTACCGTAGATTCGATCCAGTCGGTTATTTTGAAAGCAAAATGGTTGGCCCACCCCCAAAAAACAAACACATAGTTTAACCTAAAAAAGGTTGAATCTTTGGTTCATTATGGTTTTCCCTCATTTTTAAAGGAGGGGAACCAAAAAATTTAGGTTTAAAAACCCTTAGGTCTTCGGGGTTAGTGGAAGCCACTAGCTAGTATACTGGGGAAGCCTCTGCTTAGCTTCACCTCCGAGGCTTGGATGAAGTGTACCGAAGGTGCCAACTTGGTGGCTGTTGAAGTTCAGTGGGTACCACAACCTGAAAACTAACATGGCTGGCTGGCTGGAAAAACCCATTATTTGAGTTTTAATGTATTGACCCTCCTGAAAATGGGGGGATGAACCTCCAGCCAGATGACTCTTTTTTTTCAGGGGTGTATGATTAGACTCAGATTAGGTCAGCAAAAAGTGTAAGTTTGGGGTGGGCCTCGAAGTCAACACTTCCCGTCGTTTGACATAGATATGACGACTGTTGGTTGACATTGCTGGCAGGGACCTGAAAGATATCTGGGTGGTGGCAACTCAATCTTTTAATTTTCACCCCGAAAATTCGGGAAGATGAACCCATGTTGACGAGCATATTTTTTCAAAGGGGTTGGTTAATCCCTATGAACCAATCAGTATAATGTCAGCCAAGGGTTTTGAACGTCGCTCAGTTGTCTTCCAGCTTTGCAGCTGTTTCTTCTTGACTTTGGGGAGCTCAAGAAATCGGACTATTCTACCGATTCTACTCTAATTAGATCGACATCACATGACCCTTAAAAGGTAGCTGGGTAGCTTGATAATTCTTTTTTGGGGTGAATTCCGACTTTTTTCTTGACATTTTTCCAGTTTGGTGATTTTTTTGAATAATTTGCACAGGGTGAGTGAGAGGGAGAGCGGGTGCCCGACTGAAAATTCAGTGGAAGACACCAAAAAGAATTTGTTTTTTAGAAATGATTTGTGATTGAAGTATGTTTGGTATATATATATACTGTATATAGTGCATTTGGCTGCTGATTGGATTTCGCGTTTCCAATATTCGTATATAAATGAGTACAAAAATATACGGTTGACATTCTGATCAAGTGTTTTTCTGTAGTTTCCTGTCCATCAATGTTTGCTTGTTCGTTGGTAGTGTTTGGTGATTCAACTATCCTAATCACCAGACAAATGATCACTTGTGTATCTATATCAGGGGATAGTTGGATGTACCCCTACCAACCGACCCCTACGGGAAATTCCTATATTATTATAAGCCCTATATAGTGGGTATTTATGGGTTGTAATCCCTAGACAACACGATGAATACCATGTGTACATTGTTAGGGATACACCCAATTGTCCCTTGAATCTATACTAATAACTAGTAGGACTAGCCTCCACTCACCAACTTGATTGACTTATCGGTTCGGAACGTCCTGACGTTCCGATTGTGGCCTTGCTCTGGCTCGTGGAAAGTGGTGGATCCACACATTTCCTTTCTTTGTGGCGCGGCTCGTTTTTTTGCCATGGAGGACTATGGCGACCTTGTGGCAACTATCATGGTGCAAAACAATCAGCTGCTTGGTTCAAAGAGATGACAAAACCCAACTAAAACTGAATATAGCATATTTATGTATATATATATGAAATATAGTTGAATTTACTGCGCAATAGATATTTTTTGATGTACTAGTTTTTAGTGTAGACTATATGGAGATTAGATGGGAAAACTGTTGAAGGACATACTATTTCTTGTTTGTATAGTATCGCATTTAACATACGTGCAATACTTAGTACGCCCGATATGATATACATATGTATTATATTTATACTATTTTCATGACTGGATAACACACACGCACATACTATCCATGTATCTATCCATATTAGTACATGATTATAGCTAATACATCAATTACATGTTGTATACCCCGAAGATCTACCAAAGGACCGCCAACTTGGAAGGAGTTTTTTTCCACAAAACTGAGTATCCGAAGGACTCGGTTGAGGAATGCGTTTGGTTGGACTGCAGACTTTTCACTGAAGGATAGAAATCAGTCCTGGCCTTCTTAAGAGAAGTGCTGGCTATGGTTGGAAAAGAAAAGTTTCTGTACCAATAGCACCTCCGAGGTGTTTTTTTGTTGGTTGATGAATCTTTTTCTGGGTGGTGGTTTCAAATATTTTATATTTTCACCCCTATTTGGGGAAGATTTCCAATTTGACTCATATTTTTCAGATGGGTTGAAACTGTGAATAGCCACATGACCCCATATGAACATGAAAGCACAAGGCTTGATTTACAGCCACTTTAAGGTTCAAGAGAGAAAAAAGGAAGCTGGGTTGACCGGTGAAAGGGTAACGGCTAGACGGAGTAGAGCTAGGTTATGAGCCCAAAGCATACCCTGTGAAGCCATGGATTTCTCTAGCCTTAGACGAAGGTTAGCTTTTCGGGCTACTGATGGTACAGAGGAGTATGTAACTGAGGAGGTTCTTACTTCAAGAGATGTCAGTAGAGCGATTGAAGATGGAAGAATTCAAGAAGATAGAATGGTCCTGCCTCAACTTGAAGATCGAAGGGTATCTCAGGGAAGGGCAGTAGAAACTCCGATGATGACCCCTGGAAGAGAGGATAGACTGGTTGCAACTAGAGGGAGTTCGGCTAGAAGGTCCCATTCCAGGAAGACCCCCAAGCAGATAGAAGATGAGGGAAAGCACCATGAGGAACCGAGAAGGGAGTCTGGTGAGCCCCCAAGCGAACAGGTTACGAAGACACCCCAAAGGTTTGATATAGCAACCCCAGAAGAGTCTGACCAGGGTTTGAGTGCCAGTAGGGAAGAGAAGACAGTAAGAGAGATTCCACAGTGTCCAACAGGAGTCCCCCAGTCTTATGCACCACTGGTGTTTGACCCGAAAGAAGTCCAGAAGATGGAGGAGCTGCAAAGGATGTCCCCGCTGTTGAGCACAGTGAGGTCTGAAGAGAAGATCTTGAAGACTATGAGGCCCGAGTTCCTGGATGAGGAGCAACGAAGGCAGGAGCAAGATGAACTGAGGAGGTCGGTGGAAGAGCTGGCCAAGGAGAATCGCATGTTGAAGTCGGTGATGAAAGACGTCAACAGGATGAAGAGCGAGAATGAAGAGATGAGAAGGAGGATCCAAGAGAAGGCCTTGGAGCTGGAACCGGAAGAGGAGAAGCCGAGGTATGGAACCCCGGAAGAGCCGACTTCAGGACCAGACCAGTTCCTTGAGAAGCCTCACCCAGAGACCTCAGGACCAAAGGAGGTGGATCCAACTGTCCAGGTCATGCTGAAGCTGATGCAAGGGATGCAAGAGATGCAAAGAAGGATGATTGAGAAGGATGAGAAGGAAGAAGGAGCGATGAGAGGAGTAGAGTTCGTTAGAGGCCAACACGAACTTCCAAAATTGCCGGAATGGCATCCAGGAACGGCACCAATCGATCTGAATGATTGGATGGTGTTGATTGAACCAGTGATGGCCGACCTCACCCAGACCAGCCAGGCTTGGTGGGAACTTCTTCTAGCAGAGGCTAGGAGTTGGTATGATGCCCACGTGAAGAAGACCCCGTTGGAGAGGTTGGCACACGGCCCCGAGCCGAGTGATGAGCTCTCAAAGAAGAAGTGGGGGAGATTGGAGAAAAGAGCATCGACGATGCTTCTCATGTCGATCCCTGAGGCACAAAGGGAGGAGATGGTGGCGACAAAGCAGACATCGGCGATGAAGATTGTCTGCAAGCTCCTCACCATTTATCAACCTGGAGGGTTGGCTGAGAAGGAGGTGATATTACGAGCTTTAGAGTCACCAGCTGAAGCCGGCAGCCTGACCGAGGCAGTGGGAGGGCTGAGGAAGTGGATGAGGTGGAGGAATAGAGCAAAGGAGGGGTGAGCGAGCCCCATGCCTCGATTCTCTTGAGAGGACTGGGGAAGATTACCCGAAAGCCGTTGGAAGCTCATCGGGAGTTGAACTTCCGAGTGAACCTGACCCGAAGCATGCTCCAGGTAGACTCCACGCCCAACTCCACCAATGTCCACCAGTTTGCCACCCATGTCCTAGCCGAGATGGAGTTGTTGGCTCATGCTGAGGGAGGGAAGAAGCCCATTGACCAGAGCCGAAGGTGAAGAAGTTTGAGAAGGATGCAGAGGAGAGAGTGCCAAGAAGGGATGGAGCAGGAAAAGAAGGGAAGGACCAGATGCCATGTAGATTCTTCAACACGGACACTGGATGTCGAAAAGGAAAGGAGTGTCGATGGGCCCACAACATCGAAGATGGTCGTCGGAGGTGTTGGATCTGCGGAGCGGTCGATCACTTCGCTGGAGCCTGCACCAGACCCAAGGACGCCAAGAGTGGAGGAGACTCTAAAGGACTTGGGAAGGGTGACCATTCGAGGAGTGTTCAGAAGGCTGAGGTGGAAAGTAACAAAGGAGGAAGTGAAGGTAGTCCGGAGAAGGAGACATCGAGTGGCGTTGCTGAGGAGCCAAATGATGTCATGAAAGGCCTGTTGGAGGAAGCCACGAAGATGCTCAAGGTGATCCATGGGTCTAAGAAAGAGGAGCCAAGTGATCGTGAGATAAAGCTACAACAACTCCAGAAGCAGATTGATGACTTGAAGTCCCTGAAGGTCTTCCGCATTGCAAGCCTGGGGGAGAGTTCAAAGCATGGACTTTTGGACTCAGGTGCAACACATGCGCTTCGAGGACGAGTTGATGGAGAGAAGGTGAAGGACCTGCAAGAGGTGCGGGTGAGTTTGGCATGTGGCCGAGAAACTTTCTTGAGGATGACAGATGGAGGAACTATGGTCGCGTCCAACCCGGAGACAGAGCCCATCGTACCCCTTGGGAAGCTGATCAAGAGGTTGGACTGCAAGTTGGGTTGGGATGAGACAGGATTGATAGTGGTGCATCCCAAGAAAGGACGACTCGAGGTCTATGAGAAGGAGGGATGTCCACACATCTCCCGAAAAATGGCTTTGGAGTTGATTGAAGAGCTGGAGAAGGTAGAGGAAGTGAGGATGAGAAGCTTAGAAGGAGACTTGGAAGCTAAGGAGGAGAGATGGATCAAGGACCTGGTAAGAGTACATCCAGTTCTTCAAGGTCTTCCGGAGGAGATCAAGGAGAAGTTAGTGGTGAAGCCCTCGAAAGACTTGCGAGGAATTCCAGGGTTGAATAGAAGAAGGAGGAAGAGAATGTTGAGAGAAGGTGGATTGGTTCATCTCTACGCTGGGCCTGATGAGGGCTACACGTTGGGGCGAGCACTCAGAGAGGTAGGAGGTGATCGATCAGCTTTGATCGAGATCGACATCCAGAGAGGAGTGGAGCATGACATGATGAAGGATGAGCCGTTTGCCTCGTTGGTTAGAATGGCGTTAGATGGAAAGATGAAGGCGCTGGTTGGTGGACCAAACTGCCGGACGCGTTCGGTGTTGAGACACTACTTCATAGAAGGAGGACCAAGGCCGATTAGATCTTGGGGAGGAGGAGAGTTTGGTGATTCCGACCTAACTACGGAGGAGCGAAAGCAGATTGAAGAGGATGACACTTTGATGTGGAGGATGATCGTGCTCTACATCATCGCCGATGAGGTCTACAAGACACAGGCTTCGGGCGTTGGTGGAGGAGAGGAAAGGCCGTGGTTTGGAATGGAGCAGCCAGCTTTCCCGCACTACAAGCCGGAGGTGGTGTCGTTTTGGAAGACCGAACAGTGGAATCGACTTTGCGAGCTCTACCAGTTTGAGGAGGTCACCTTCAACCAAGGTGATTGGGGAGGAGAAGCGGTGAAGCCTACTACGTGGGGAGGATCGCTGATGATTGGCCTGCCTAAGGAAAGAAACTGGAGCGCGAAGTCAAGGAATGAAGGAGAGAAGAAGGATTCCAAGGGGCTCTCGAGGTGGGCACCTGGGATGATGAGAGAAGTAGCTCGAGCATTGCAGGAGAAGGTGATGAAGAAGAAGATAGCTTATCACAAGCTATCATGGCAGGAGCATTTGCTTCATGGACACATCCCTTTCAGAAAGGATTGCAGGGTATGTCAGGAGGCGAGTGCGAAGAAGGCTCCGCATCGAAGAGTGGTTGGAGCCGCAGGAGGAAAGGCTAGATCCGGAGTGCTGTCAATCGACACCACGGGACCACTCGTCCCGGGGAGGACGTTGATGGAGCCAAGGTGAGGTTTCTTCTGGTAGGAGCCTTTACATGGTTGGTTCCGAAGGAGTCGAAGTTGAAGGATGGCCTTCCAGGAGAAGGAGATGATGAGGAAGAAGAAGAAGGGGATCCTGTCCTTTTCGAGGATGAGAAGGATGAGGATGGAGATCACGATGGAGAAGATGAGGATGAGAGACCCGACCAAGAAGGTAAGAAAAGAGGAAGAGGGCGTCCGAGGAATGAGGATCGACGTGATGAAGAAGACAAGATGAGTGAGGAAGAGATGAAGGCGCTTAGAGAAAAGGCTGAAGAGCGGAAACGTGAGGAGTTGGATGAGAAGGAGCCAGAAGAAGGAGAAAAAGATAAAGGTCCACCGGATGACTTTGAGATCCGGGTGTTTCGAATGTTGACCCCGATGAGGACGAAGACAGGAGAGGAGGTTCTTCGGGCAGTGGCTGAGATGGTGACGAGGCTTCGATTGGAAGGCTTTGAGATTATCCAGATCCACACAGACCATGGAGGAGAATTCTCATCAAGGTCATTGCAGAGGTGGATCATGAATAGAGGAATTGCTCGAACGTTCACAGGAGTGGATGATCCGCAGTCCAACGGCAGAGCAGAAAACTCGGTGCAGGCAGTGAAGTCCTACATCAGAAGGGCTTTGAAGCAAGCAGGAATGGAGGCCAAATGGTGGCCGCTAGCAGCTCGACATGTCGGAGAAGCACTTCGGTTCCAACGGCTGGCGAAGAAGAGAGACTTTCCCCCGCTAGGAGCTGAGGTTTTGATCAAGAAGCGAAGATGGGACGCTCAGAATATGGAGCCAACCATGGAAAAGGTCACCTACATCTCGCCGAGTCCTTGGAACTATGGACACTGGGTTAGAAGGGAGGATGGCACCATTGTGGTTAGTCGTTTCTACATCGCCTACACGAAGACCCCAGTGGAAGAAGGAGCGTGGATCGCTCTTGAAAACGATGGACGAGATCCCCTGGAGGTGAGAAGAAGGATCAGGGGAAAGTCAACGGTGAGGAGGATGCAGATTGAGGACGTTCCAGGAGATCAGAGAAGTGAGGAAGAAGTTGAGGAGGAGTGGAAGATCAATCCTCAAATCGTGAAGATGATAGGAGAAGAGATGAGGACGGTGGCAGGAGAAGACAACCTCAACAACGTCAAGATTACCTTGGAGGTGGTGGCCAAGTTGAGGAAGATGGTAGAGGAGAACCCTGAGGAAGAAGTTCTGCAGACCAAGATTGTGGGCATGAGTGACATCCTGGCCAACAAGGAGGAGTGGAAGGTTGTCATACAAGCAGAACTTACGTCGCTGCTGGAAGATAAGGAAGCGTTGAGGCCGCTTCAAGGAGCTGAGAAGGAGAAGTTCTTTGAGGAGGCACAGAGGCAGGGGCGAAAGATTGAGATTGTACCAGGAAAGCTGGTTTCGACAGTGAAGCCGGGGCCTGGGAAAGGAAAGAAGAAAGCCAGAATAGTGGCTTGTGGAAACTTCACCAGCCGAGATTCACAGGAGGAGTTGTACGCGAGCACTGGTGATGCAGTGGTCCTTCGACTCATGATGAAGGTGGCGTCAGAGGAACGGTGGCATGGTGTTTCCCTGGATGTCAAGACGGCTTTCCTCAACACTCCATGGGATGACATGGATGTGCTGGTCCGACCGCCAAACGTCGTGGTGCGATTGGGTTTGGTGAATGAAGGAACACTGTGGCAGCCTACGAAAGCCCTTTATGGGTTCAGGAGATCCCCTAGATTGTGGGGGAATCACCGGGATGCGACTCTGATCCAGAAGAAGATCAAGGTCGATGGGAAGCAGTACAGCCTTCAGCCCTTCGTTTCAGAACCCAACTTGTGGAGGATCCAAGTTGAGGGAGATGATGATCAAGGGGGAGAAGGTGGAAAGCCGGCCGCATTGATGATGGTGTACGTGGATGACATCTTCGCAGTCGGCGAGGAGAGAGTCCTTCACGGCCTGATCAAGGAGATTCAAGGAGAATGGAATACATCGGAGCCTGAGTGGGTGTCTACGAGACCAATTCGGTTTCTGGGCATGGAGATCAGGGTTGTCAAGGTCCAAAGTGAGGATGAAGATGGAAAAGAAGCCTGGGCATGGGCTGCAACGCAGGCCAACTACACGAAGGACCTGCTGAAGAGGAACCTTGGTGAGAAGGAGGAGACGTGGCATCGGAGGAAGGTGCCCATATCCCGAGACCCACCAACGGAGCCTGAGGAGAAACCCACACTGGAAATGGTCCGTGAGGGTCAGAGAATTTCCGGTGAGTTCTTGTGGCTCGTTACGAGAACAAGACCGGATTTGATGTATGTCGTCTCAAGGATTTCGGCGTCAGTTCTGCATAACCCTCAGTGGGTTAAAGAAGCAGCATGGCAGGTTTGGGGCTTCTTGGTCAACGCGATGGATGAAGGAGTCATCTACCGGCCGGAGAAGAGGTCTCAACCATGGGAAGAGGGAGGAGGTTTGGAGGCATTTGCAGATGCCAGCTTCAGCCCAGGTGGAGAGGAGAGCCATGGTTCAGTGGTGATTTCACTGAGAGGAGGACCTTTGGTTTGGAGGAGTTCGCGACAGTCGACGGTGACACTGTCAACAGCTGAAGCCGAGCTGAACGAGATGATAGAAGGACTGATGCTTGGAGAAAGCGTTGCAGCTGTGGTGGAGGAGTTGGAACCACAGGTGGCCAAGGTGATGGTGTCAGACTCACAGGCGGCGGTGAACATCGTTCAAGCCGAGGGTGGGTCGTGGAGAACTCGGCATCTTCGCTTGAGAGCAGCTCATGCGAAACAGAGATTCACCAAAGGAGATTGGGTCCTTCAACACCGAGCTGGAGAAGTGATGGTGGCCGATATTGGGACGAAGTCTTTGACGTCTACACGGTTGAACCAGCTGAAGGAGATGATCGGAATGGTGAAGATCAAAGATGAGGACGAGAAGAAGATTGAGGATGTGAGAGAAGGAGCCCGAGAGGTTACAAAGATTGACACGAGAGGAGAGAAAGAGGCTGAGGCGATGTTGAAGATGGTGCTGATCATGGCGATGATCCAAGGAGTGAGGACCCAAGGAGGAGCTGGTAGAAGAGAGGAGGAAAGAGATCGCATGATCGAAATGGTTTGGGTTGTGGGGTTGTTCGCGATTTTGGGGTTGATTTCGGTGGTGGCACGGGTGTGGGAGTTGTTGGCATGGTTGAGGAGAAGGAGGATGCAAGGAGGAGAGCCAGAAGAGGAGCCGAGAGACGAAGAAGGAGAAGAAAGAAGACAGAACAGAGTGAGAAGAAGAGTTTCCCCCTATGGCACTCATACCCCTCCACCAGATGGCAGCCAGACCCCGTACCAGCCACCCAGTCCCGTGATGAACACTCCACAGGGGAGTCGACAGTCATGGGTGTCACCGCCAGACGGACATCGAGCTTCAGCAGGATCCCAGCATGGAAAAGGTGGGAGAATGACACC
>DF244083.1:0-28171 GCA_000507305.1 Breviolum minutum Mf 1.05b.01 | reverse complement strand
GTTCTGGCAGGCGGTCGCCGCCGCTGCATTGGGCTGGGCGGCGTTGGGTTCGCACCTTCAAACGAAGATTTGGCATTTCGGGCAGGCGTTTGCCACTTGATGAACCTGTTTCTGCGGACCATGTTCAAGCTAAGGCAAGGCCCGGTCCAATTTTTGGGACTTTTTTTTGGCCACTGAGCAGAAGAATTCTTTTTGAAACGACCCAGATTTTGGAACCATTTTGGTTCCTTTTTTTTTGGCCGGGAACTCTACCAGGTAACGGCTTTTTACCATTTGCTCGATGACCTTGCAGCGCAAGTTGGGCCAGAAAAAATGCATGTTTTGGCTGAGTGCAGACGAAACAAGTCTTAGCAATCAGAGTGGGCGCTAAGAAGGCTGTGGGGCACATTGTCTCGAAGAAGTGGTGACCTACTGAAAGTCCAAAGAAGAACTCGATGCTCTGCTCTTTGACAGGGCCGGATGGTGGTGAAGTAAGGGGAGGGGTTGTTGAGACGAGAGCCAAAATGTGTACCCGATTTTAAGTCGGATCGGCTTTTTGGTATGGTAAACAACGAAGCGATAACGGGTGTTGACGAGAATGTTGCCCCATTAGGCCTGGAGGTCATCTGGGAGGGTTACAAAGATTTCAGGCCTTGCTTCATTATCAACTTCTGCGGTATCGAGGAAAACATGTGGCACAGGGACATTAGTTTGACCAGTACCAAAAGGTGTCAATGACTGGGTGATAGGGGTAAACTACCCACCACGGGATCTGGTTGGCATCATCTGGTCGAGCTGGGATTTGCCAGCACAGGCCCGTATGAAGAAAAATCTTATCGTGGTGCTGGAATCAAAGAAGTCCAAGCATGGTGGAAGAAATGTAAAGATTGGATGGCACACTTTAAAGATCAAAGTGAACCGTTTGTCTATGACTTCAAGGAGTTGTTGAAGGCGCTATCAGGCAAGGAAGCAGTAGCGCAGTCGGAAGTTGATGCATTCATGGAGAATTGTGCAAAAAGGTGGCAGACTAGAGAGGGTACTTATCAACTCAAGCGACGACGTCTGAAGCCAGACGTAAGAGACTCGCCTGAGTATCCAAGTGCAGATATAGATATGGCTGACATCTAACCATTTGACGACGTGGAGGAGTACTACACGGTGGACGAGAACATTTGAGGGGCTGAGAGGGGCGCGTTTGTTTCACCTTGTTTCACTTAGTTTGCAAATTTCCCTGGTAGATTTGCCTTGCCTGGTGCTTTTGGCTTGTGTGTGGGTGTTGCTTGGTTTGGTTTGTTTTTGTTCTTTGTTGGTTTCTTTCTTCTGGGGAAATTTGATTTCAATCTTACACAAATTCCAGTTGTTGACCGACCATGTCTCGCACTTGTCCGGCAATGCAGGAAAAAAAATCAGCAGATCTTCGCAGCAGATTTTCTTCTCAGCAGATCTTCTCAGCAGATTTTCTCAGCAGTTTTTTTTTGAACAATGCTGCGCTCGTTATTGCAACTGTGGCAGTCATGAAGCTGTGCTAAAGTCGTCATTGTTAGACAACTCGATCAAAATGAAAGGTCAGTAACAGACAGCACAAAGCAAACCAACAAAACCAACCCCAAAACAACCACACCAACACCAATCAAACAACCAACAAGTTCCTGACCAATCGATGAAAAGGTCAAACAGGTGAAACTGGCCGCTTCTCTGGACCCGGCTCGAAGCCAAAGCGGCACAAGTCAATGGTGCATTTGCCACAATATGGGCTGTGCTTCTGCTCGATCATGGTTCCCTGGTTCCTTCATCCACTCGGGCATCTTCCCTCCACCGGTGCGCTGACTCGGTGATTGAGTGGCAGAAGCGTGGCTATCCACATGCTCACATCTTGCTATGGGCCGATGTGCCCCATTATGGCCACCAACCATCGCCGTGGAGGTTCTTGCCGCACTGTCCGATGTGCTCTGACACTCTTTGGCTTGAATGATGATGAGCTGACTGGAGCAGGAGTGCTGCGTATGAACATCGGGTCACGCCAGGCCGGCAACAATAGCATCACCAGTGAAGAGCTCGAGGACCTGGCGGCGGAGATCATCCACCAGTACCAGATGAATGAAGACCACACCTGGGACGGCTTGACTGCCAACCAACTGTGCATTTCCATGCCAGCCATCATGGCCTGACAGTTCATGCACAGCCTGCCGCAGATGCTTCATTGGCTCACTGGGGGAGAAGCCGCCCCACAACTGAAGCCCCAAGGTGGAGACGTGCAGGACAACCCTGAGGACGAGGACAGGGCAACAGAGGATAGAAACAATCCATGGTATCATTGTTTGTTTATATAGTCGCATCATTGATCGACGCACGTGTTTTGAGCATCTGCAAGAAGTCCTTACGAGCGCATTATGCTCATTCAATTACCATCGCTGGACATTGATATAGGCATTTGACTTCTAAAACAGCTTTTTTCTTCCATTTACATCAGACTGGTACGCACCTAGTTTTCACAGATGCTCACAATTTCCTTTGCTTCGACCGTGGTTTTGCAGGATGATGATGAGAACCAAGGGGGCGCAGCGCCGGCTACAGACATGGACGGGCAATCGCTGCCGCAGATTTGATATCAGTGCGAAGGCATAGAAATGCTGCATGCCCAAGGAGCGAAAGAACGATTGGTCTAAAACAAGCGTATCAGCTGTAGACGAGATTTTTTGCGAATTTTCACAAGACATGTGGGTTGTTTTTGTTTGTTTTGTGGGTTTGTGTTGCGGTTTGGTTGGATGTTGGTTTGCTTTCTTTGAGATGGTCTTGTTAAATTTCTGCACTCAATTAGTTTCTTCTCATCTAGTCTCTAGTTGTTGACCGACTATGCTTCACGCTCGCTCGGCAATGCAGGAAAAAAAAAGCCGATATTAGAAAGCAGTGGTAGGAGGCAAGGGCCAACAGGCGGCAACTACAGAGATGGTGACAGAGAAAGCAACCTTCGTATGTTAACAGGCACCATTAAAGCGAGTTGGATACAGCTGCCGGTTGAAGGGTATCTTACTGCCCTTCCTACATGAGACAAGGTGTCATTGCTGGGGTGTTTAGGAACAAAGGAGCCGCACCTTGAGCCATCACTAGGGCTGAGAAGTTGCAGGGATGATTGGTATGCAGAGGTTTACGCTCTGCCCACTGTGTGGCCTGACGTGTCTATGTTGGGAGTTGACAATTTACGCAAGGTGACCGGCTATGACTTTCACCACCTGCGGAAGAAGTATGATGTCCTAAGCAATCCCGGCTGAGGTCATTCAGGTGGCTGCCCATGAAGATGGATACCGATTCTGACGAGGCTGAGTCGGTTGCGGGTACCAGTGACTCTGAAGGAGCGAAAGTGCGAGTAATTCCGAGCAGAATGACCAAACTTCATATGTTGCAGTAGGCCGAGACTTTCATGACCGAACTGCTACATTCATCGTCCCGATACAATGCGACCAGGACAGGAGAAAGGAATCGACCCAGTAGCGGCTTGGCCCGTGTCGCCGCATACCCTCGGCCGCCCAAGAAACGGAGACCATCTGCTTCTGGTACCAGATTTTGTGACTGGATTGGTGGTATTTGCTCATGCGGATACCCTGCAGGTGTGGTTTCCACTGGGCCCCTGTGCTGTTACAACAGTTGCAAGGAGGATAGCTATCGAGCTGCCCACCCATCTTGGATGGTCCAGGAGGAGGCTCCGGCCGATATTAGAAAGCAGTGGAGGTTGCTCGTGCTGAAGAGACATTTATGGAACATTGTGCAAAGAGGTGGCAGACTAAAGAGGGCACTTACCGACTCAAGCGACGTCGACTCTTGCCGGATGTGAGAGACCCGCCTGAGCAAGGAGGGGCTGACGTTGACATGACGGACATCTAAAAGTTACACGGATGGCATGGAGGAATCTACAAGGTCGAAGAGATGGCATGAGGGGCTGAGAGGGGTGCGAGTTGTCTCACCTATGTTTCACCTTTGCCCGTGTCTTTGCGGCCAGACCAGGTAACATGGCCATACAGAGCCATCCAGAGCATAGCCATAAGCAAATCGACGGCACCTTAGTGGAGGTGCAGGGCCCTCAGGCCGGAAAGGACTCACCCGACGTGTGGCATCACCATCAGAAATGCGCCAAAGTTGGTCAGTAATCTCCCTGGGCCGGGCAGTGTTGTACTTCCATGGCCGCCACAGGTCGACCAATAAGATGTAGCCGACGTACCTTGTGATAGTTGGTAACGTAATCTTGTAAGGCTTCCAGAATCGCCGGGGGGACCGAACAGGTAACAGTTCTGTTGAAGCATATCGATGAAGGATCTGGAGGAGAGTGAGAAAGCTCATGATCATGAAGATGAAAGTGGCACGGCCAGCCCACACATGCCCAGCTCATACATGAGCGTACCATCACCGTAACAGCTCCAAGAAGACCTTTCATGTCAAGAGGGCCTATGATGAGAGCAGGTTTCTCAGCAGATCTTCTTAGCAGATCTTCTCAGCAGATCTTCTCAGCAGATCTTCTCAGCAGATTTTCTCAGCAGATCTTCTTAGCAGATCTTCTCAGCAGATCTTCTCAGCGGATTTTCTCAGCAGATCTTCGTAGCAGATCTTCTCAACAGATTTTCTCAGCAGATCTTGGTGGTCAGCTGTTGTCTCATCATTTGATCTTGGCGGTCAGCTGTTGTCTCATCATTTCCTGGTGGTCAACTATTGTCTTATCATGTTGGTGGTCTATACTGCACGAGTTCTTTAGAAGGAACCTTTCGCGGAGCTTTCGGGAAAACAAAATTTAAAAACCTCAAGAAAACCAAAACACTAAAAAAAAAAACAATATTCCAGGACTCTTGCAAAAGCAAAACTCCAAAAACCTCGAGAAAACCAAAAGAAAAACCAAAAAAAAACATATTCCAGGACTTTTGCAAAATTAAAAATCCAAAATCCAAAAAACCTTGAGAAAACCAAAAAAAACAAAAAAAACAATATTCCAGGACTCTTGCCTATTGACCCTATCTCCAGACTTCTGGAATATTGTTTGTTTTTGTTCTTTTTTGATTTTCTCGAGGTTTTTTGGATTTTTGCATTTTTACTTTAGCAAGAGTTTTGAAATATTGTTTTTTTATTTCTGGTTTCTTCAAGGTTTTTTCCTATCCACCGATCCATGATTGGAGCCAAACCTCCGGAGTTGCAATTCTAGAATCTGGAGCATCATCTCATCAGTGTGATCTTCAAACGAAGCATTTTTTGTGGGAATTGGGACCTTAAAAAGTTGTAGATTGTCTCATACGGGTTCGAACAGTGCGACAGCGCTGTGAAAGCCAGATCAAGCCAGTCTTGAATGTAAACCATGTTTCCAAGCGCATGTCGTCCTGCAAATCAAGCGCTGAGATGTGTTAATGCGAGATCCTGCAACTTCCTCAGGAGATCATTTCAGACTTTTTCCGCGGCTGAGATGTCAAGCTTGTTTAAACAGACTGGTTTTTTGGGCGCCGGAGAGCTTGTAATAAATCTTGGCAGATATCATGCTGCCTTTTTGGGGTTTTGAACACAACTTGCACGAGTTTTCGTTGCATATTGCAGATCATATCGTTACTGTGCAAGACGCATTGCTGTGCCACAAGTGATCTGTATTCTGCAGCAAGTGTTGCTAGGAGAAGTTTTGGATCAGAAGAGGAAGGACGGAAACCAGAGGTAGGTGTAAAGGCTGTACGTGGCATCTTTCCTGCAATTTCTGAACATCTGTCAATCAGCAAAGTTGCATGCTTGTTCTCTGCACCAATTGGGATTGGTTCATACTTTGGTTCAATCATGTGAACACGCTTCCGGAAATCAAGAGAGCCACCTTCTTTTTTTTGAACTAAGCTGCGCGCGTCATTACAACAGTGGCAGTCATTGAGCTGTGCTAGGATTGTCATTGTTAGATAACGTGATCAAAAGGAAAGGTCAGGGACGATGAAAGACAAAGCAAACCAACACCCAAACAACAACCAACAGAAACCACCAGTCCCTGACCAATCGAGCAAAAGGTGAAACAAGCTCAGGCTCTCACGGCAAACTACAATCCCCGGCTCTCACAACGTCTTCAGCCGGAAATAGTCAAAGGCCAATGCAGTGTGTAGTTACACAAGAGCAGTACCATCATCGACTTGCTTCCGCTTCTTTCTCCGACTCTTGGATACATCTTGCTGACTACAAATGAACTGCAGCGATATGACTTGTTCTTCCTCTCGAACCTGGGCATACATGTTGGTAAGCATTCCTTGTTCACCAGGAAACTCTAAGGGTGGAGCTCGCTGACGTAGCTGCCATAGCTGGATCACTGTCAGTACGAAGTTCATCTTTCATATCATCTCCAGGCCGATTAGACCTGTTGGTAAAGAGCCGCTCTTCTCTTTCTGCAAGCGGGTACCAACCAGGCCCCTTGGTTTCCAGATGCTGCTGTAATAATCGCCATTGTGGGCGGATATTGCCCCACATGCTTGGGACATCATACTTCTTCCGTATGTGGTGAAAATCATAGCCCTGTGTAGATGAAGCTGTGCAAGGTAGAAGTTCCATTAGTAGTTCGTGTAGTTGCCACAACACGACAGCAGTAAATTGAAAAGTTATTCTTCAGAGCCAGGGGCCTCAGAGGATTGTGGAAGAAGTTCGTCACAAGGTCATTTTCTCGGCATGCCCCAGATTTAGTGCAAGACCACCCTGCGCAAATTGCTAGCTCCCAACACGGACACATCAGGCCACACAGTGGGCAGGGCGTAACCCCTGCGTACCACTCATCCAATGACAGGTCATTGGGAAGGAACACCGAGGCCTGTAACTTCTCGGCCCCAGTGATAGCCCAAGAAGAGGCACCTTTGATCTTGAACACCCCTATAATGACACCTTGCTTCAATGTAGGAAGCGCGGCTAGATACCTTTCGACAGGCAGCTGTATCCAATCCGCTTTGAGGGTGCCTGTTAACGTACGGATGTTGCTTTGTAGTCGCCCACCTTGAACTGCACCCTCCTATTGGCCCTTACCTCCTGCCACTGCGTCTGTATGTCATCCGGAGCAACCTCCTGGTCCATCCAAGATGTTGCAACTGGTGCAGCACCACAAAGGGCCCCATCTGGCCGAAATGGACTCACTCGACAATCCCGAAGGAGCCACAGCTGATCAGTGATTTCTCTGGGCAGTATTGTACTTCCATGGCCGCCACAAGTCCACCACAATAAGATGCAGCCGCCGTACCTTATGAAAGTTGGTGACATAGTCCTGCAGGACCTCCACAATTGCCGGCGGAGGGAAGTGTGGGCCTGACAGGCAACAGTTTTGCTTAAGCATATCGATGAAGGACTCATCAGGAGGCGATGGAGCTCATGATCATGTAGATAGAAGTTGGCACGTCCAGCCCACACATGCCCAGCTCCATACATGAGCGCACCCATCACCGTAGCAGCTCCAACGAGGCCCTTGATATCGAGAGGGCCCATGATAAGGCAAAGTGCCCTAGCCCTGGTGATAGCCACCGTTGCACGAGCGTACGCTTCCTCCAGTTGGACCGTTTGTTCATCTTGTGGTAGATCGAGAAATGATTTTTTACGACCTCCAGTCAGGAAACCAACTCTGGTTTGGGCAAGGATAACTGTATGGGCTGTCATGCCAGCACAGGTGGTGACTCCTCTGGAGACAATGGAGTCTTTGGATTCAGAGACGCAGTTGCTGGCACAGAACAAATTGGTCATGTCGTTCCGATTGTGCAGGACAGCCAAGCTAGACTTGGCATCAGCATGGAAAGCGCAACGTTCTGTCAGCCATTCAACGACAGCTCCAATGTCCTCAACTGCATGCGTGGGACATCCCAAAGACAGGGAGGAGGCCCCCTCGCATCGGTTTTTCATGGGTCACAAACTTGCCAAAGTTCCAACTTGTCCCATTGAATGTGACCAACTCAGGATAGCGCACTCCAACCACTGTCTGATAGGTGACATGTGACACCCGTGCGCTGCTGGACAACACAAGACCACACTTTTGGCGACCAGCGACACCTGCTGCTTCAGCAAAAGAGGTGGCAAGCATGCTAGGGAGTCCTTCTCTATCTCTAAG
The DNA here is from genome assembly GCA_000507305.1 of Breviolum minutum Mf 1.05b.01. NCBI lineage: Eukaryota > Dinophyceae > Suessiales > Symbiodiniaceae > Breviolum > Breviolum minutum. The sequence continues at coordinate 20,121 of DF244083.1, read as the reverse complement.
CCCATCCACAGGATGGCGAAAGTGGCACGATGGATTTCTCGAGACATGGGGTCATGCCAAATCTGCACAACTGCAGGGTCGATGGCAGTGGAGTTGTCTTCCAGGAGTTGTCGTATTTTCCAAGGGAATGAACCCTTAGGGCAGTCCAGATATCGCATGGCAATACCCCCCAAATCATGAGCTTGAGTATACTGAGTTTGGCATCTCAGAGCAAGGGCGCGCTTGGTGAGTTTCTTCCGAAATGCTTTCGACTCTTTGCTCTTTTTCAGACCACCAGGCGTTTGCCTGTGGTCACCAGACCACACCTCCAAACAAGTAGCCGGTGTTCTGGCAACTGAGGCCGCCTCTTCCATGTTCCCATATTGTTGCCCTTCATCCTCAAGAAATAGGTCAACACTACTCATCCAGTCAGCAACGGGGCTAAAGTGCTGCCGCATCCAATGAGGAGCGACTTCTGTCGAAGAACCTGGTTCCTGTTGGAAGGAGGAATGTCCAGTGGAGTGTAGGAGCCCTTACGGTTTTGCTCGTAGTATCCGACCAATCGCCCCATCTTGCCTTGACTGCGATCAGGAAGCTTCAATGAAACCAGATGTTCAGCAACTGCATGCGCTGCTACACTTTCTTTGGTGGGAACCATCAGTTGGAGGCTCGGATCAAAGACAAGTAACCCCGCCAGAAGGGCAGCAGCTGAACGAGTTTTGCCGGCTCCAAACACGCCGCTGATAGCCAATCCTGTACGTCCTTCGCACAGGGCCAACACAATCGCACTCAAAGTAGCTAGAACGTGTCCATCTTCTAGTCGGAGAAGTGGCAATTTTTAGTGCCCTTTGTTCCTCATTCTCACAACAGACAGTCTCAATTCCAATTGCAAACCACAGAAGTTTGAGTGCTGCAGTGAAGAGTTTACGGCGCTGCCGAGGCCCATTGGGGTGCAAGCTGTCAGTACACTGGATTCCACAGCACAACCTCAGCCTTTCTCGGGGCATGCGCAAAAAGACCTCCAGTTCTTGGGCACTTTTGGTATCCCCAATATGATAAATGTTTTGGAACACCATGGAATGCTGGAAGTCGGACTCCTGTCCCTTGCAAGTGGTGCACGTCTCCATAGGGGAGACGGGGGCGCATTTCCAAGGCTGCGCGGCAGTAAGTGAGAGCCAACTGTTTTGGCAACCACGCAAAGGAAGTGCGGATTGGCGAGACATACCTCCAAAACTTATGCTGGCCTTGCCGAGGCTTGTTGGTACTAAGGTCAGAAGCAAGAGCAATCAAGACACATTGGTAGTGGACAACTCCACTCCGGAAATAAATGAGGACAGTGTTGCCTTTGCGCAACCCCATTTGAATCCTTTGCTTGTCATAGGGGGGTCCAGCCTCCATTTGGAAGGACTCGGTGGTACCATTCGGGAGCAATGCTGTGGTCAGAGCAAGGTAAGGGGCAATCCCAAGATCCAAAGGCGGCGCTCGAATAGAGTGAGGAGAGTCATCACAGTCAGGGCCAAGTGCTTGATTGACTTTGCCAGGCTGCAGCCAGCTGTTCGTGGCATGCATGATATGCAGGTCATCACGGGGCAGGCGAATCCATTGAGTGTGGTAAAATTCTGGTATCTACCGATGTGCCTAGAATGGGGCGCCAGTCATAGCCGGTCCACAAAGGAGGAGATGACGCAGATCCCACCATTGCCGTTGCCATAGGGATCCATCCCAATTTTGCCAGTTTCGCCAAACTAGCATCTCCTTTTTGGCGCCTCCATATCCATGAAGTATCACCGGCCGACACTTGCCACTGACAACCCGTTGCGCTTGGAACATGCCATCAGCAGGGAGCACAAGGAGAGAGGCCTTCCCTAAAAGGGCAAGCAAAGAAGGGAGGGATCCCTGTTCAAAACATGCTCGAGCCCACGTGAGCATAGGAACCGACCGTTGGTCATAAGGAGAGACAAGAGCCTTGGGATGGCCTTGCCTTGGCCAAGCTCCTTTAGGAGGCAGAAATAAGGTGCGTGTAGTCCATTCTCCCACCAATGACCAGGCCACAGCCCACTCTAGGGAGGTGTTCATGATATGACCACAAAAGGGAGTGAGCGCCAGCCCAGTTTGTATCCAAGCCTGGCACTCTGTAGGTGTCATGTCCCGGTCATCCCGTCTGTGCGAGATCATTTTGGAGACAAGTTGCCAGTAGGCCGACACCAGCACCTGCCGATATTTGCCAATAGCCCGGTCCTGCATGTCTCCTGGGCCAAATCATCATATCGACGAGTGCTCTCCTCAGCCACCATGTCCAACGGGGCACCCGGGTCACATTCATCCATGTGGGATTCCTCAGACCAGTCAGCATCACCGAGTGTCGCCATAGCCTGATCACCCATTGCACCCATCCAATCAAAGGTCAGATACAACTATCTGCCAGCCGTTTATGTGATCGGACCCAACTGTCCGTCAAAGAGACCTACATTTGGGCCAAAATGTATCAGAAACAAAACAAGATGCAGCAATGACTCTCACAGCAGGCAAGCACATCAATGAATCTTACCCTGACAACAGAAACTGTGCCTTTTTTAACAATGAAAAGACAATTCATAGGTGGAAGAGCGGACGATCCAAACACCGACTTAGCAGCACGTCCCAAGTGGTAAGAGTATTTACCACTTAACAAAAACCATACCAATGGTGGCAGTTCATTTTTTTGAGCTCATGCCGTGCGGCGCTCGAGGCTCTGACGGTCATCAAGACGTTTTGTGTTTGATTAGCTATTCTCACATGTTGGAGAATAGGTGAAAGCAAAGAGCCAGGTGTCTTCAAAAAACAAAACACAACAAACCCAACCACAAACAAAACCAAAACACCACAAGAAGACCCAGAGAACTAGGTGAGCCCCAACGGTTGCAAGGCAGCCAAGCCTGGGGAAAGTTGTTCCAAAGGCACGTTTGTGCTGAACCGGGGTGCTTTAAACCCCATTCGTTGCAAGAGCACCGTTGAGGGAAAGAAAGTTTCACCACTGGCCAGTCTGCTGTTGGACGGCAAATTAGCCAAGTTTTTGCATTGGAAGTTTTTGCAGGCACTGCACGTTTGACTGCCAGTTTGAGAATTCTGGGGTTGGTTGACAGCATTGGCATTGACTGCACTATGCCAAGTCGCTTGAATGGTCCCATTCTCAAATTAGACCTGCTCGACCCAGATCACCTCAATTTCGTCGAAGACCTCATCAATAATGATGCCTGCGTGTACGTGCACTTTGCACCACCTTGTGGCACAGCATCCAGAGCTCGACTCATACAAGATGGAGATAAGACTATGCCACCACCGCTGAGAAATGATTTCTACCCAAACGGGCTCCCCTGGCTGACCAAAGAGCAGCAGGAACGAGTTGGAAAAGCAAATGAGTTGTATCGCATCACTTGCGAACTGATTCTCCTTTGCCAAAGTCATAACATCCTTTGGTCTTGCGAGAACCCAGGCCGATCTTTCATGTGGCAAACGAAGCCTTTCGTTGAACTTTTCAGCAAGATTCAGTGCATGTCAACTGACTTCCATCATTGCATGTTTGGGTCAGCAAGAAGAAAGTTAACGAAGCTCATCCATAACATCCACTACTTTCATCAACTGCATAAGCTTTGTGACAATCAACATGAACACGAGCCTTGGGGACAGAAAGCTGACGGGTCTTGGGCCACATCCGAAGAAACGGCCTATCCCTGGCCACTTGCCAGGTCTATAGCAGCCCAAGTAGTCTTGCAATTGCAATCTCAAGGTATCGCTTGTCACTTGCCCAGCTTTGCAGAACAAGAAGCCACTTTGCAAGCCATGCGTGCCTCCACTAACATTCAACCACGCAGACATCTCCCTTCGTTTGTGCCAGAATTCTAGGAAGTAGTCCACCGAGACTCTTGTGAAGCACTTCCCTCCAACGCTCGAGTTCTCAGCGCTCCGAAAAGGGGGTATGTCGCGAGCGCCGAGGAAGTTAAAGAAGGACAAGGACAAGTCACAGTAGGGGTGCATTTTTCCCCCGAAGAGTTTGTAGTAGAAGCAGTCAGATGAGGCCACCCAACTGACCACATTTCCCTTTTTCCAAAAGAGGTCAAGCAGAATGTGGAGTATATCAAGAAGAAGTCCATTCACCAGTCAGCAATCGAAAGGACCGAGGAGATTAAGAGATGGGTCAATCTGGCAGCTGGGAACGCAGACAAGGAGAGTGAGCTCAAGGCCACGCTGAGCCCCAGGATAGCCGAAATTCTCAAGGGAAAGAAATTGTGGCTTTTGGACAGCTTGATCAGAGCTTCAGGGCATGAGGACTTGAACTTGGTTGAAGATATCCAGAAAGGTTTTGACCTCACAGGCTCCCTTTCACGAGTCTTCAGCCAGAAGTTTCGAGCATGACCTGTAAGGATCTTAGGAAAGTCTCAGACCTTGGCCGTGAAGCCCTACTGGGCACAGTCCAGAGTTCAGGTGACTCGGAGATAGACCGTGGCCTGTTCGAGGCGACAGTCAAGGAAGTAGAGAAAGGCTTCATTGAGGGCCCGGTGGAAAGAGAGAGTTTGCCAGCAGGGTCGACTTTAACGAAGCGCTTCCCAGTGAAGCAGAAGAATAAGGTCAGACCCATCGATGACTATAAAGCATCACTAGTGAACTATGCTGTCACCCAGACAGAAGGAGTGTCTATCCACACGATTGATCATATAGCAGCAATGACCTCTTGGTGGATGAGAAGTGGAGCCCTGACTCCTGATGATGCACTGGTAGCTAAATGCTGGGACTTGTCCGATGCTTACAAGCAAGTCCCGTTGTCAGACGAAGCATTCGACTTGGACTCCTACCTAGCTGTGTTTGACCCGGGTGCATCGTCCTTCCATTCGGTTCAGTGGCCTCAGTGACGGCCTTCCTGAGAGTATCTCTCGCTCTTTGGAAGATAGGCTCCTCTCTACTCCATATCATGTGGTCAGTTTATTTCACGATTTCCTGTGCCTGGTAAGGAGTAGCGAGTCTAGGCATGTTGACTTCTGTGTCAGCACTCTTTTCTCACTTCTCGGGTGGAAGGTTTCCGAGCATAAGCTGCTGGACTTCGACACTATTTGCAAAGTCCTGGGAGTCCAACTTGACTCAGGGTCTGGCATTTGCTTTGTAACAAACACTGCTGAGCGAGTCGAAGAGCTGGTCGCAGAGATCAACGAAGCAATAAAGTCAAATTCGCACCCTCGGAGAGATGGAGAAAAGTTAAGAGGACGTCTTCAGTTCGCAAGTTCACAGATGTTTGGAAGACGCTTCAGAAGACTGCTGAAGGTCCTCTCGAACCATGTCACGGCTGGCAGGCAGACTCTGTCTAGCAGGACCCGCGAGTGTTTGAGCGAGATCAGAAGTCTTCTGCTTAAGAATGCCCCAAGGAAGATTGAATCCCTTCAGGCCGAAGTGGTCCACATCTACGTGGACGCATCATTTGACCGGGAAAAGTACAGTGGCCTCGGGGGCATGGTGGTAGACATGTCAAAGAAGACCTTGTTTTTCTTCGGTGAAGCTGTGGACAATGACACGTTGGACGAAATTATGTCCAAAGGGCAGAAGACAGTCATACAAGAGTTGGAAATGATGGCAGTCTTGGCCGCTGTCAAGTCGTGGCACAGCTTCCTGAAGTCACGGAAGGTGGTCTTGTTTACTGACAGTGAGTCAGTCAGGTGTTCTTTCCTCAAGACATGGTCGGCCAACGACAACAGCGATGACATGATCAGTGTCATTTTTGAAGTTGAGGAGGGATTTGACATTCCTTTATGGATAGAAAGAGTTCCGAGTCAGAGCAATCCCTCGGACGTTTTGTCGAGGGAGGTGGTGTCAGTTTTTGAAGGAGCAGAAAGAGTCAGGGTGAATGTGCGGGAAATTTGGAAGTCGCTGGTCAAGTGATCCAGCTGTGGTGGTCACCCCAGAGCCCAGAACGGGGGAGAAAGCGCGGCTGTGGGGATGAGTATCACCGCAAATTCCCCACTTTCAAAAAGAAAAGAGAGTGCGCTTGCTTGCAAGGGTTCACGGTTCATGGTTTGTTGCACACAAGTTACATGGCAGCTAGCGTAGGCCCATAAGCACAAAAAGAGGTGTTTCATGACCATGATAGACTATTATTTGCTTGAGGCCAGAGTGAGTTTTTGTGTTTGCAAAAACAGCTGCCATGTTGTGCAAAAGTTGCCATGTTGCCTTTCTGGCTCCAGCTTGTCAAGTGACATAGCTACACAAGTGACATGCATTGTCTGTGCACAATGCTCAAGTAAGTTTTCATCTTCGGATGTTGTCACTTGTTTCCTCCTTTCTGGAGGTCTTGTTTTTCTTTTTCCCACCCACTCGCTCTCTCTCGTCTCCCTCCCTTTTTCGACACCAAGTGTGTCAGGGACGAGTGTCCCCGGACGAGTGTCCGGTAAGTCTTCAAGTTAAGTTTTTACTTGAATTTTCTCTTCAAGGCATACAAGTTCAGGTACACGATTGTTTCACAACGTGTCTCTGCCAAACCCACAGCCTGAAAGCGCGGCTGTGGGGATGAGTATCACCGCAAATTCCCCACTTTCAAAAAGAAAAGAGAGTGCGCTTGCTTGCAAGGGTTCACGGTTCATGGTTTGTTGCACACAAGTTACATGGCAGCTAGCGTAGGCCCAAAAGCACAATAAGCACGCTGAAAATTCTCGGCTACATGGTTTTAACTGAAAAAGGAATTTTGCAAAAACATACCTCCAAAGAAGGCCAGTATGACTGGCAGGGACCTATTTGGAAGCAAAACTTCACCTTTCAAGATGGTGTGCAGCAGACGTTGTTTAAAATACAGGATGAATTTACGGAAGTTGTCTAATACATTCCATATGTACACGGTCTAAATCGATTGGTTTCTAATATGACGCTGGGGGTGGAACCAACATGTCACTTTGTTGAAACCCAGTGTTGAGCATAGATTGCACTTCTGGAATGACCTGAGAGCAAAACCGGATCATGCAATTGCTTTTGGCCACCTTCTCCAACATTGGATTGAATCTCAGATTTGAAGTTGCAACAAATGCCATTGTCCGCCAAAATTAGTGAGTAAACTTTTGAGGGTTGTGGGATAGAGCCTACATGTCTTCATGTATGTGTTCTCGGTTCTGGCTTTGTTTTCTTGTTTGTGCCACTTTTGTCAAGCAGTGTTTGATTGAAGAAACTTTTTGTTTTTTTGTGCCTTGGTACTGCAACTGTGCAAAAACGTGGGATTGGAATCTTCGAAGATGAAAACTGCTCATCAAAGCACAAACTGCCGGTCATTTTTCGCCCATTTTTCTTGAATTCTTGATTTCTGAAAGGTGCTGAGAAGATTTGAAATGTATTGATATAGAAAAAAATCATGAAACATGAAACAATCATTTTGGGGTTGAAAATTTTGGTTGTCGAAGGTGGCATGGATATTCGTCATGCCGTGAAACACTGTTAACTGCCTGCCCTACGAAACTTCCAGAAGGTGCTGTCGTGCTGTTGGTGGAGCTGGGTCCGTGAAATGACATAACATGTTGTCCAACTTTTTGATTCCAACCTTGAAATCTCTTGGTTTGAGTGAGGTCATTCGTCATTCTTCATCTTGATTTTGGGTGTTTGTTTGTTGGAAGTTTCGGCTCCGTCCAAGCCGTTTTAGATGTAAAACGGCCATGATGCGTTTTCGTGCTTTGGCTGTGCTGACATCTGGCCTGGTAGCCTTCTGTCAAAGCGCATGTTTGACTTCAAGTGATGTGGTGCCTGAAGCAGATCGCGTTGACATCACCATCAATGGACAGTCAATGCCTATCGGCTTTTCGGGACCAGAATGGGATTCCGCCAAGCTCTATAGCAAAATCGCAGAGATTATCACCAAAGAGATCTTGGGCTTCAAAACGATGGTAGGACCACATGGAGCTGGATCACCCACTTCCTACAAGTTGGCAGCAGAAGGAAACAGTATTCATTTTCTCAGTGAAATTTGGTCTTCATTTAGTCAAGAGATTGTTCAGTTTGAGCAGCAGAATCCGGAACTTGCTCTTCCACTGCTCAAAAACTTGGACTATTCCGGAGCGGATGGAATGAACATCTTTCCCAAGTCCTACCAGCCATACTACGAGACCTATGGCAAGTCTTTGGAATTCTATCAATACTTCAATGCCAGTGTTCTCAGGTTGACAAATGAATTCGCCAGCATCACCACATTTGATCTCAATAGTCTTTCAGCTTGTGATGCAGCTGAAGCAGGCGCTGAGATTGAGAAGACTTACTATTTGGATGCAACAGGAGATTCAGGTGCCTTTGTGAATGGCGCATGGCAATGCCATCAAGGGAAATGGTGGTTGGCCCCAGCTTGTCGAAGCACTCCAAACACGTGCGTTCCACTGCTTACCCACAAGTATTGGGGGTGGAATGAAATGCGACAAAAAGCAGCCGCCTATTATATGCCGATTGCTATGGCCAGCACGCCCTCCGCTGATCTCTACCTCCAGTGGCCCAAAGACCACAAGATGCTGGTACTTGAGATTGTACGAAGGTGAATCTTTTCTTTTCGATTCCAGGTTAGAACGTTCATTCAAAAAAAAAGCGTGATTCAAAAGCCACCAAATTTATCTTCATTGTTTCGTCGCTTCAAAACATGTCTTCATCCTTTGAGGCATACTGGTGGATGCCCGATGATCGTTTTACTGCTGAAGGAGCTTCTATGATGTTCTTCCCTCAGCACAATCCTGGACTTTGGGCCACAGGTAATCAGAAGACACAAGCACCACAGGAGGCATTGTACTCTTACTACAAGCCTGGTATTGATTCAGCGGCTCCTAAAGTATTTGCCTTAATGCAACAAATGTCTCTTGGATGGAATTGGACCATGTTTGGAGTGAATTGCTTGCCTGTTTGCCTGTTAATGAGCAGTTAAGTGTAAGGCATCAGAAGTCTCTTGAGAAGTTGGAAAGTGGAGTTCTACAGGGGAGAAAAATCCGCTGCCTTTCTGGGGATGTTTGTTGAGTCAGAACAAAAATCTCATCACAAGAATCATAAGGAAGCTCTTTGATGATGACATGGCCAATTTGCTGTTGGAGGTTGTGGACAAGCGAACGCAAGGACTGCTTAGGGAAGGGCACTAGATATGATGGAGGGAACGATAGGATCAAGGGTCTGGTCGGGTTAAGAGGAGTGCAGTTCGTGGAGCAAAAGTGTACCCTCCAGGGAAGCAACATGCCCCACCCATGGACTATGCTATGTTAGTTCCAAGGGGGGATATATAGTTACAACCCCACAACATTGGAGTCCGATTTTCCAGTTCTTTTAATGGAAGTATCGCAGCCTTTGAGCCTCCACATTTGCCTTGTTAGGAGTGACAGATTACGTGGATGTTGTTGCATGCGAGTGGGTGACGGCCAACACCGGACGCTGGCGACCATGGATTCCAGATGCTACGGAATGCACTCGTTCCCTTGGTTTCGGGATGGTGGCAGAAGATGGGACCTTTGTTCAAGAATCTTGGCCTGAGATTGTTGCTGCTTTCTCATTGTTTCTCTTTTTCTCCAATTTGACATGAAAAACAACACAGGAAACGAAAGCAGGAGGATTCCTCCCCAAAGGATCTCCCACTGAGGCACGAGACACTGCCGTAGGCTGCCAACTTTGCAGTCCCGGAAAGTTCGCTTCTGCCTACACAGATGGCATTGGACAGTCGGCGGTTTGCGCAGACTGTGCCTTGGAAAATGCTTATGAAAAAAAAGTCACGCAATCTGAAGGTTTTTTTAAGGAAAATGATGAAATGACGGGTGAGTGTACATTTCCGTTTTTTTTGCGATTCGTCTGCAGAGTTCCATGGATTTTGGAAATCGCTGCTAGGCCCTTCAGGGTCGGCTCAAGATCGTGGCGGGCAAACCGAGTGTGTGGAGTGTGCTGCGGGCACCTATCGTGTGCCAACAGGCGGGGGCCCTGAATCAAGTTGATGGATCGACCTTCCCTTTGAGTTGAGGTTTCAAAATGTAAGGATTCTCATTTTGGCAAGACTTTGGAAACTGTCACAAAGGAACGGCCATTTGCCCGGTTGAGGAGAAAGTTTATGGGAGTTTGCAATATGAACTCGCGAAAAGTTGTCAATTTTAGGGCTCGGGACTGGAAAGGTTTGCCTAGGTATAGTAAAGACATATCGAGGAATTGCATCGATCATTTAGTGCCGTACTTTTTTCCCCTAGAACAGGCGTCATTGAATTACTCAAAGATTGGGGGAATCAAGCAACGCTGCAAATTCTTGTTGTAATTTTCAATGACTTGCCCTTGATGTAGGTAATGATCCGCTGCAAAAATGCTTGTGCTGAAGCAAATTGTCAAGATTTATCAACCATTTTTGTGGCAGGTACACGATGCAGCCTTTGTGACAAGGGCACCTACCAACCCCTTGGAGCAAAAGATAGCTGCGTCTCCTGCCCTGCACCTATGACCACCGTGACGGTTGGCGGTGACACACAGGACAGATTGTATCTAATTGTTTTTCGTACAGGATTTGTGAAGAAGTTTGGGGATGTCTTTGATTTTCATTTTCTTCAGTTTTTTGATGTTTACCTCCCGATTTGAAATTTGTAAGTGGTTTTTCTGGACTCTTCTAATTGAACCACTGCAACTATTGGTTAGAGCCCGCTTCTAAACGATGGTGCTTTGCCGTTCGCAGGACCTTTGTATTTGCCCCCGAAACACATATCGACCGTGCTTCGATGTAGACAATGGAGCAACACGAGCAGAGTGCTTGTGTGATTCTGGTTTCTATACTCCAAGCTCTAGCGCCAGCAGGTGTATCTCATGCCCGGAAGGGATGAATTGTGCCGAAGGTTCTGATGAACAATTCTTCCCCTGCGCAGCTGTGGATATCGAGAATTCCACAGTGCATGCGTATCCCAAACCAGATGAAGGTTACTTTGTGCTCTTGGAACAACCCACATGGGTCTTCAAATGCATTGATTTAGCCTCCTGTCCTGGAGGGCAAGCTGACAACTGTGGTGAGGGTTTGCGGGGAGTTGCTTGTGGAGCATGTGATGCAGGCTACTACAAGCAAGGAGGCACATGACCAAAGTGACCGGTGCTGTATTTGCTATTTTCTTTTTCTCCCAGTCAACAAAATACCAAGCCACTTGAGTCAGTGTTGGGTGCAGTTTCAGTGTTTCTATCTCAGATTGTTCAACCAGGCGCATGCTATGAATGTGGTGAATTTGAACAGAACCCGCTCTTCTTGATCGTCCCTTCATTGGTGGCTCCAGCCTTTATTTATGCCTTCTACATGGTGCCCTGATGCGATAGCTGCGATGTGTCAAGGTATGTTGCCAACAGTTGCCATGAAAAGTTGCCATGAACAGTGCTTCGCCCAGGTGTCAAGGGCTGATGTTCATTTGTGGGGAAGGACTGGTCAAGGTGGGGTTGATTGGGTGTTTTGATTGGTGTTTTTTCCAGCTGGTTGGTGCAAAAATGGATCATGACTTGTAGCTTGAAAAATGTGCAAACGGCCTTTTTGGGGAGGCTTCGGTGGCATTGGCTATTTGATGCTGGTCTATGTGCAGACCGTTTCAGTGATCCTTGGGGTTTTCCCCACGCTGCCTGCAACTCTGGTGAGTGGTATCTCGGCTGAATAACAGCAGCAACAGCAACAAGAAGGAGACGAAGAAGGAGCAGAAGAAGACGATGAAGAAGAAGAAGAAAAGAAACGAGAATAACTGACAGAAAAAGAAAAAGGAAATTCGAGAGAAGGAAAAAGGAGTTACTTTACTTTGAGTGATCCCCACCATGGCATTTCAAAACATCCACGGTGCATGTAGTCTTCGTGATTGGACGTGAACTGCACATGAATGTTCGAGTTGTGGTCAAAGCTGTTCGATTGATGTCGATTCCGCAGCTTATCATTCTGCGCGTACTGTAAGGCTTGTTGCAGCGATGTGAACCGTTGCCCACCCGATTGATGTAAATGTAACCATGGTCTTCGCCAGTTTCCTGTTCTACAAGTTCCATGGTTGCGGCAGCATTCGCAGACTGGCTGTCATTCCGCGGCTTCCGTTGTATGAGCCAGCCCACTGGCAAGTCTTTAGCTCCTCCAGTTTGTAGCGACGGCAGTAAAAAGCCAATGTTTTGGGAAGACTGCTGGAAATCTGCTGACATATCTTCTGACCTTCTTTCTGACATATCTTCGGACATTCTTTCTGAATCTTCTGACATTCTGTCTGACACTCTTTCTGGCATTCTGTCTGACATTCGTTCTGGCATTCCTTCTGACAGTCTTTTCTGACAGTCTTTCTGACAGTCTTTCTGACAGTCTTTCTGGCATTCTTTCTGGCATTCTTTCTGACGTTCTATCTCGCGGTTGAGTCGCGGTTGAGGTCCGGCAGGGGACACTGGCCGCAGAGGCTCGGGGTTGAGGCCCGGCAGGGAACACTGGGTGTGTCTGCTCGTAGAGGCCTGCGAGGAACACCGCACACAGGGGCTCGCGGTTGAGGTTTGGCAGCGCACGCTGGAGGCGTGAGGAGGAAGGAGGATGGAGAAAGGAGGAAGGAGGAATGACACTAACCTAAAATCTAACAACCCTCACCTGACAGGTGGGGAAAAAGAAAAAGAGGGAAAAAACAAACAAGAAACATAAACAATAAAAGAGCAAATGAAAGAAAAAGAAAAACAAAAGGAACAGAAACAGCAAAGTAATAGCAGAAACAGACAAAGGAAAAGAAAAAAACTGAGAAATGCTCGCAGCTTCCATAGTCATTGAGCATCCATGAGCATGCTTGGCGAAGACTTTCTACCAAAAAAGGGCTCCAGTATATTATAGTGATGATACGGTTGATGGAAGAAATCCTGCACCACCTGGGATGTATAGCGCCCTGTTCATAGTAAGGTAAACTACCTATGAACTGGTGCAGGATTTCTTCCATCAACAGTATTAGCTCATCGCAAGCCATGAACTCACTAAAGTATCATCTGTGAAGTTTAGATGGGCTGAGGTATCGGATGGACTTCAGCTTCAGCAGAGGTTACTAGCCTCTTTCGTATTGATTGCGCAGGCGCTGTTTTGGAATAAAAGGGGTTTGGTACAAAAAGAACAAAAAAACTCTAGAATGGAAGGTTTCCAAAATTAGGAAGATGCTCTGTGAAAATTTGATGAAAGGCTCCTTGTGACTTTTCTCGTGCTTCATTGTCGAAATTAAGTGAGACAAATTCCCAGCCCTTCTGTTTTATCCTTTGTCAGAGACTCGTGAAAATCACTGATTGCAACAGTCATGGCGAGACCCGGGTGTATCCTTGTGTCCAAGATGTCATTTCCAACACACGAAGCTGAACTCAACATTGAAAGCTGAGAGCTCTTTCAGAGGTCCATCGGATTTCGTGGGAAGCTTCATCCTGAACTTGGTTCTACCAGAGATTGCTGGTTTGTTTTTCTTTGCCACATGGCTGGGAGCATTGTGGGGACCTCAGTTAAGTGGGAAGGCTTCTAACTTGGAATTTGGGAACAACAAATTAAAAAACGACAACACATTTGAAAGCAGTTGACTTGGATGTGTTTTGTTGGCAGGTTGATCAGCCGGCCCGGGACCTTAAAGTCTGAATGTTGGTTGTGTCACTTCAATTCACCATGTCAGTAATGGTATAGGTAGACCTTAGGAAACCAAGCACTTGTGGCCGTATTCTTTTACAATCAGGTTCGTTCCCAAGATCCGCATGGATGGTGATGTGGTGCTGGGTTGCTTTGGCGGGGTCTTAAAGACCTTCTTTGTGACCGTGGCCTCTAAATGCTTGTCGTTATTCCAATGCTACAATCATCCCAATGGTCGTTTATCCATGCGTGCCAGTCCAGAAGTTTTGCAAGGTTCAGAAGAGTGGTCTAGCATCTTGGTGCATTCCCTGGGGGGTTCCCTCCCAGTTGAAGGTGACCCGACCCTTGCGGTACCTATATTCAAGGGGGCAACCGGGGCAACCTTATCACCGAGGTCATCAGACATGCTTTGCTTTCCCACAATGTTTATTTTTGGGTGAACTTTGCCAAAGCCTATTGTTTGTTGGCACTGGAAGGCTCCAAGGATGATGTTCTTTTTTGTGAAGATAGTTAGAAGATCCCTATATTTCTCAAAAAAAGCTCTTTGCTTCAAAACTATATCTTCCAAAATCCATCCCACAAGTCTTGTTATTTTTTTTCAAAATTTCAGGTATGGTGATCTTTGCGGCGATGGCCATCTTCGTGAATTGCGTCTTGCTACTGGTGGTCATCTCTTGGGCCATGTGGGTGGCACCACGACAATTCCACTTGAAGGGTTTCCGCATGCGATGGAAATTTATGATCCAAAAGATGAGACCATCAGTGTACTGGTGGATGATGACCATTTTCTTCAAGGTGGTTATTTTGTTCTGCAAATGTTCCAAAAACAACAGTTCGGGAACGAAAAATAAATTGGCAAAAAAAGAGTTGTTGGAGTCTGATTGAGGTAATTCAGATATATGTTTTGCATTGTTTATGAGCTCCTTAGATTTGAAGTCTCACATTTCAGTCTCGAGAGTCTCGATGCTCACAGGGCCTGTGGATATCTTTGACCGGCGTGCTCTTCACCAACGCAATGGAACAGTCTCTGTGGGTGTGCTTCGGTCGCTTGCACAATACATTACGGCATGAGTAGTCTTGCTCATGATCTGATGAGACTTGATGCCAGGTTTCTTTCTCTCAGGTTGGATCAAGTGAATGCATCTTTGACCTTGTCAGCTGAGGACTTCTCGCCTACACTACCGCCAGCTATGTGTTCTTACCTTGGCGCAGCGTCTTTGTGACCATCTTGGATATTGGAACCCATGTCTCTACTCTACTTCTTTGCCTCCTCTTGCCCTTTTTGATCACCTTTGAAGAGGAAGAGAAAGAAACAGTAGTGTATCTTGGTGGTGAAAGTGTGTGTTTTTCAGGACAGTTTTGATGATTTTTTCCAGGAGGCTGGCATTGCGGCATAGCCCTAGGAATTTCGCCACTGGAAATTGTTCAATTTTGATGCCCTCTTTGACGGTTTTGCTCTTGAGGGCTATCTTCATGACGCTGACAGTGTGTGGATGCTCGAGCCACTTTGACAGCAACTGGAGACTTGAGATGCTTTTTCAAAGGAAGTTTAGAAGTCCAACTTCCGACAATATGGACAGTTGAAAAGCAGAGTCGCAGAGCATTCAAGTCAGTAGAAAGAAGATCAACCCGCCAGCTGAGTCAGTAGAAAGAAGATCAACACGCGAGTAGAGTCACTAGAAAGAAGATACACGCGCGGAAAATGTTAGGAAAGTCGCGAATAGCTGTGTTTTTTCAATGATTCGTGGTTCCTGATGTTCGAAAAGTAGGATTGCTAAAGCGGCGGGTGCGGAGGTAGCTCTTCAGCAGAGACATGAAAATGGCACGCCGCCGTGGCGCGAAGCACATTTCTAAGTCAAAATGCACAAAACTTCATTTATCAAACAGTCTTCCTTGCTTTCGGGATATCGGGCGTCTTGTTTTTTGGTTAATCTAACCTGGTGTCTGTTTTGTTTGGTTCAAGCTTGGTTAACCTGGATTGCTTGGCTGGGACTTGTTCTCCAGGTGTTCTTGCTGCGATCAGTTGGGCTTTGATCAAAGGCTTCTCACCTTGGTGGAAGAGAAGGAGGCAACATCAACATGATGGGTTTTCGGGATGTGCAATGCACCAATCATATGATATCATTGGAGGTTACCGTTATGAAGTGTCAAAGTTTCATATGCCTGCGGGTAGATAAATGGTGCAGAAGAATGCTGTAACAGTGGCGAAACGGGTCCCTTAGAAATTTGATCATCCTGGTGGTGACTGTTTCTGGGTGGTGGTTTCAAATAGTTTTTTATTTTCACCCTTATTCTGGGAAAATGAACCATTTTGACTAATATGTTTCAAAATAGTTGAAACCACCACCTAGATGCGATATCATAATAGAATTCTATCTACATATATCCAGTACACATACAATATCTCCTCCAAATAACTACTTTCAGCAACCACACTACTTGACAGGGAGCGCAACATCGAGTACTACGCCGAACGCATGGCTGATGTCTTTAGTGCCGCCACGGAGCCACGTATATTGGCAGAGATGATGACCGAGATACCAGCACTGGACATTTTGGAGATCAAATATGTCACTTGCAAGAAATCATGGGGTCACTGGCAGTTTTTTAAGGCTAGGTATGTTTTGGTGGTTGTTTCCAAGGTTTCATTTTTTTTTAAAGAAATGTTTAACCTTTGTGGAAAGTCTAATCTTTGTGGGAGCCTTGGTCAAATGGGTAGAATATAACTGAAGCAGGCTGAAGGATGGAGGAAAGGTGGGACGTACTTTCACTCAACAAGTCGTTTTTCCAAACAACCTCAGATTTTCTGGATCTTTTTTTTCTTCCCCAAAAACATTTACCCTCCGGTAATCTAACATAGCAATGGAAAAATCCACCATTTGAGTCGATGTATTTCCTATTGAAAATGGTGGATTTTCCAGCCAGCTATGTTTGTTTACCGGAGGGTATTGTGTGTAAAAAATCCCGAAACGTTAGCCGCGTTTTCCACCTGAGGTGGCTACGATGATGTCTGCCGAATTCTTGGGCCAACATGTGATTGGCCGCCTTGATTGGGGCGATCCAGCTGTAACGGAACCTGTGGAGGACAAGTTTGTGGATGGAGTCGCAAGGTCTCAAGTGATCTGGACATAGGTTTTTCACCCCGAGAAACGCGAACGTTTTCGATTCAAGATTGGTGACTCCCTAAGAAATGAAACAGTAAACTAGGAGGAAGTAGTATTATCTAAAAATTTGTAGATTTGTCTTGGGAGCTTCAAATTTTTTAAGTAATTTTTGTGATGTAAAACATAATGGCAAGTCTCGAAAGTCTCCAAGATGGAGTTTCCAATTTTGAGATTTGTACAGCCCAAGACCCACGAACGTGGCCCATGGACGGCCAAGTGGCCCGAACTCCGCTGTCCGAGTTCCTAGTGGTCAGTGAAGCTACTCAGTACACAGATGAGACACGATTTACTGCATACGTTGACTAAGATGGGAGGATGTGAGTTAAAAATCCCAGATTTTTTCCAAAACCTTCCAAAATTCACCAAATGAATTGGATTTTTTTGTGGGATCAAATTGAGACACAGAGCTTGAGACTAGGAAGCCAGCCGTTCAACAGGGAGACACAATTTCTCTTTTTGTTTTGGCCCTAAGTTTTAAAGATTGTAGTCTCTCAATTCATTTTGGTGGAAGGTTTTCATTGTTCCAAGTATGGTTTCTGCTTTTGATGATCTAAGGTTTTCAGGTGGCAAATATTCCCTGGATCTAAAGGTACTGACCATTCCCATTTGCGATGCGATTCACACAAATCCATCGGCTCAACATGTTTGTGCATGTGAGCCCAATGTCGGGCTTAGGCGATTGAGATGGCAAAGCCAACTCAAGATGCTTCCGGAAGGAATGATGAAAGGCTAGACCAAATTGCCAAATGATCTTCTGTTTTTTATGTTTGACATCGGTTTTGATTTCAAGTTTCAATGATATTTTCAATCTATAACTTGCTTTGATAACAGAACTGCGCTATAAACCCCACTTTTCGCCGAAATCAACTTTGGCAATTCAAAAACACATAAATAAATAATAAATATATTATTATATAATTAATTATTTAATATCGATTCATTAAAAATTTATTTTTGCTAATTTATTTCTAATTCTTTGATCTTTATTTATAATTTATTAATTTAGAATATAATTAAAAAATATTTATTGATTATTATTTATTATTTATTATTTATTATTTATTATTAATTATTAATTATTAATTATAAATTATGAATTATACATTATTAATTATAAATTATTAATTATAAATTATTAATTATTAATTATTAATTATTAATTATTAATTATTAATTATTATTTATTAATTATTAATTATTAATTATTATTTATNGAATGTTATGAATTTTGTGAGGCCACATTGTGTAAGTCGAAATATTTTTCTGATAATTTAATAATTCGATATATTATTTTCTATTAAAAAAAATTATTTTGGTTATATTACAAAGTCTTAGTCTATTACTACTCTGTACTACAAAGAACTATTCTAGTACTACTCCGTACTACAAAGTACTACTGCAGTATACTCTTTACTACTCCAAAACTACTCTGTTTTACAAAGGCCCACTCCAATATTACTCTATATTTTAAAGTACTACTCAAGTAGTACTCCAATAATACCCTGTACTACAACACACTACTCCTGTACTAGCCCGAAACTATTTTGTACTACAAAGTACCACTCGAATACTACTCTTTACTACAAAATACTCCTCCAGTACTACTATATACTCAAAAATATTATTCCAATACTACTCTGTACTACAAACTACTAAACCAGTACTACCCTGTACTACTCTGTGCTACAAAATATTACTCTAGTACTACTCTGTACAGTACATTGTACCGCAAAAGATTTACTCCAATACTACTCCGTATTACGAAACTACTCTGGTACTGATCCGTACTACTTCGTAGTACAAAGTACCACTCGAGTATTACTTTGATACTACAAAATATTACTCCAATACTACTCCAGTATTACATCGGACTTCTCCAGTACTACTCTGTACTACAAAGTACTGGACCCCAGCACTACTCTATACTATACAGTACTACTCCAATACGAACCTGTATTACAAAGTACTACTCCGGTACTACTGCAGTATTACCCTGTACTACAAAAAACCACTCCAGTACTACTCTATACTACAAAGTACTACTCCATTACTACTTTGTACTACAAACCTGTACTACAAAGTACTACTTCAATACTACTCTATACTACAAAGTACTCTCAATACTACTCTGATTTACAGAGTACTACTCCAGTACTACCCTGTACTAGAAAATACTACTGTCTACCAAAAAGTACTACTCCAGTACTACTTTGTACTACGAAGTACTACTCCGATACTACTCCCTATTACAAAGTATCATTCCACTATTACTTTGTATTACAAAGTATTACTCCAATACTACTCCAATACTACAAAATATTACTCCAATACTACTCTATAATATAAAGTACTACTCCAGTACTACTCTGTACCACAGAATACTATTCCGATACTACTCTGTACTACAAATTACTACTCCGGTACAAACTACTACTCCAGTACTAGTCTGTACTACGAAGTACTACTGCAATAATACTCTTTACTACAAAGTACTACTCCAGTACTACTCCAGTACTACTCCAGTACTACTCCAGTATTACAAAATAACACTCCAATACTACTCTTTACTACAAAACACCACTCCAATACTATTTTGTACTACTCTTGTACTACTGTGCAGTGCAAAGTACTACTCCAGGTACTACAAATTCTTATGATTGATCCTTAACATATTTGAAACGTCATTTACAATGCGCGGAGCAACAAAAGGCAACTTCCAACTTCCGCAAATATTGCGCCTGCCACTACAAATAAATATCATCAGGCATCAGTGATCCGCGTTAGATATAAAACATCATTTCCAATGCACAGAGCAAGTAAAGTCAGCCTTCAAACTCACCAAGTATTGCGCCTGCCACGAAATTCTAAGTTCAAGATTTCAGTGAGAAATCCCTGAATTACTTCCGCCAATATAAAGATGTTTCGAGCATGATCCGAGGATGATCCGAGCATGATCCGACCATGAAATCGTCATCTCATACCCGCCGCTTCGGAAACCTGACTCGTCCCATCTTGGAAATATATTTTCTATGAAAAAAATACAAAATTTCGCGATCCGGCTATATCCTAAAATTGCACGAAATTCTACGCCTGCCACGAAAAATCTCATTCCAATTTCCACCAAATACTGTGCCTGGCACGAAAAATATACTTTACTTTTCTCTGCTTTATTCTCTCTTGGCATTTTTTCTCTCTTGGCATTTATTTTCCCTTGGCATCTATTTTCTCTTGGAATCTATTCTTTCTTGGCATCTATTTTCTCTTGGAATTTATTCTCTCTTGGCACCTATTCTCTCTTGGCATTTATTCGCTCTTGGCATCTATTTTCTCTTGGTATCTACTCTCTCTTGGCATTTATTTTCTTGGCATCTATTTTCTTTTGACATCTATTTTTTTGATATTTTAAATTCTAAATATTTA
>DF244082.1:0-29551 GCA_000507305.1 Breviolum minutum Mf 1.05b.01 | reverse complement strand
TTTAAATCTGCAGGGGGTCAAAATAGAGCGGGGGGATGTCAAAAAAAGCGGGGGGGTCAGAAAAAGCAGGGGGGGTCAAAAAAAGCTGGGCCCGTTTTTGTTCCATGAAGGAAATGATGAATCCTCCAGTGTTGGAATGATACGTATATATCTTAAGGACAATGATGGTTCAAGAGAATAGATTCGTGGAGACTAAACAGATACGTTTTTGAAACGTGATGAATTCTTTTACATTTAGAAACTATATGGACAACATGGATGAGTGGATTGGGGAGGGGGGCATGTTATTTTCAACAGCGAAATCGGGTGACATCTGGTGGCCTTTTCCCACCTTCACTTTGTGGCTTTTTTGGGTGGCTATTGGGGACGGTAAGTAACAACTCCGATATGTGGATCAAAACCCAGGAAAGGGCTGGTTTAAAAATGTATAGATATGGGAAATGTAATTGTTCTATATTGTTCTGACCTCTTCTGATGAAGCTTGCTCCTAGCCTAGATGGGTTTAGCACAATGTCCCAACAAGAGTATACCCCCAACTGAATATATCCCCAAGATTTCTCAGCCGAAGTTTCCATTGATTTCCAAATCTCTTCCAAGGGTTCATGTTCAAGCATGTTTTTGTTTCCCAACGCAAAGGTGTAGTTTCCTATTTTACTTATATTATCATGTATTAATATGACATTTGGAACAGAAATCAACTTGGGAGGTATCGAAAAATTACTCCTTTCGTTCCTTTCGTTGGGCCAACTTCACGACTCTTCCCAGGACCCGTGTGGAAAAAAACATCACCTTTCTTATTCCACCCTCCCATTGGATCCCCCCACATCTGGACTGAAGGCCTGAAGGTATGACATCTCAGTGTGTTTTTTTGGGATGTTTTGGTGTGACAAAACTGACAATCTTTTTGGGGAGGGAAATGTCCCTGTTTTAAACGGCATTTTTGAACATGAAAACGCCAATGAGATGATCCTTTCCAACATATTACGTGCTTATAATGAGCGACTGTTGGTATTTGACAAAACGTCTGGGGTAAATATCTAAAATGACTAACACCTGAGGGGTAGCTCCAAATCGCTCCCTATTATGAACGGATATCAGATGATATTAGATACCCCCAACTCCAAAATCTCTCCTTTCCAAGCACCAGCTAGTAAGAAAACCACCAACTTAGATTTCCTTTCGAAATAGCTGGAGGATTCCTGGATACAAAACACGTCCTTTTGATTTGGGACCCTCTAAGGGTTTTCGTGACGTCAAACGTCATGTGTGCGTTCTTCCAAACCTTCAAACATGATATCTACTATGAACTAAGAACACAGTCTTGACTTTCAAAGATATCAATCTGTTATAAACTGAAGTATCATGTTTTCACATATATATATATAATATCTATAATCAATATACAAAAATACATATGGGTGCTTCCAAAAAATGGATGGGGTTTATATTCTGAAAAAAAAACAAATTAAATGGATTCAAATGGATGATTTGGGGGGGGTACCCCTATTTTTGGAAACCCCCCTGCGACTCGTTCTTTTTCGATTTCGGATTTCCACACCTCAAAGAGCGTCCCAGTCCCAGACGCATGTGCTGAAGGAGCAGTGACCTCAAGTTTGTTTCCGTCAAGATGGTATCCCAAAGAAATCAACAAATATATCCCGTGGGATCCATGTATAGAATATTTACCTACATTAGGTGAAAAATGGCCACATGAACACGGGGAAATGTAGGAAAATATTAAATATACCATACATGGATCCTTTGGGTATGATATAAATAAATAAATAAATAAATATATATATATATACATATTAATTTTAAGGGAGAAAACTTAAAGTGTTTCTTTTGTGGGTCCCTTAATTTTGAAAACACACCCCATAGCTTAATAATATGAAAAGAAAGGAATCTGAAAAAAAATGTTTTCTTGTAACGTTGCCTCCTTTGCACTTGTGACAACTATTTTTCATCATGTACTCTTGCAATGGCATGGTGAGTTCATGGCATAGTGACTTCAACATCACCACTTCCCGTCTGAAAATGCTGGAACATTCACTTGGGGATCCTGAACACATCAGAATTCGGCCATTCCCAAAACAACAAAGGAGCACCCTTCCAGAATTCCCAAGATGTTCAAAAAAGAAGCTGGAGTATCTATCAACCAACTTGTATACCTACTGTTGATGGAAGAAATCCTGGATCACCTGGGATGTATGAATCCCTGTAAGTACTGGAATAAACTACCAACCTCAACTGGTTAGCCGGATTTCTTCCATCACCAGTATCAAACTGGTAACCCTAAACTGAGATTTTTTCGGTCGATACCAACTTGTAGCTTCTTCAAACCACAACGAATCCACCATCTCAGAATTGGGTACCCAAGCCTTCAATGCAGGAAGTGGTTCCACCTGCATTGAAGTCATCGGAAAAATGACTTTGCCAATGTTGAAAAACAGTGGTTCCTTCTCAAAATGCTAAGCGGTTTGAATGAGTAGATATATATATATATAAAAATACATTTGTATATATACTACGAAATGTTGGAATCTTTTGGATAAATGCTATATGAATTCCTTGTTATCTAAAAATCAAGAAGTCCTGTGCAAAGCAACGTAGCATGTTGGTTCTAGTGGCTTCAAAACCGTCAAGAAGTCATAGAGGAAATCCCAACAGCCTATGACTTTGAGCACCTCCAATAGTCACCCCATGAAACTAGTAGTTTGCCATTCAAGAAATAGCTCAAAGATTAAACAATTGTGTCACTCAGTACCTTCAACAAATCTTAATATTTACTATCAACGATTTAATTTGATATATTCTAAATTTTACACAGCCTTCTATTTTAAGACCAAACCTTTTTTCGAACATCTTTATGGATGATGTATCAATTCAGGGAAAACTGATCACTTTCAATGACGAAAAGTAACCCATCCACTCCCCTCCAGGCAAGCCTCCGGCTTCGTCGGTCCTTCCAACCTGAGAGTTTTCGAATCTACACCCTGGAAGGTGAAAATGGTGAAACGGCTGGAACCTGAGATTTTTTTCGTCCCTGGAAAAGGAAACTGGTTGGTGGTTGAACCAACCCATTTGAAAAATATTCGTCAAATTCCCCAGGTAGGGGGGGGGAAATAAAGCATATTTGAAACCACCTCCCAGGGAAATCATGACCAAACCACCATTTTTTAGGGTCTATGTTAAACTTGGGTGTACCTAAGAACCAGTCATGGGACCCTCCTGCAGGTTCAAACCTCTGTAGGCTTCTTTTGGATCTCTAAAGCATCAGTTTTGAGATCCCATGATTCTTAGGGTACATGAATCTTGGTAAACCAAAATCAAATAAAAATTAAGCTATATAAATATAATTCATTTAAAATCCCGAGCCAAATGTTCAGGCCATTTTTTGGAGATGGTTTCACTTACTAAATCCACCATTTTTTTTGTGAGGTTGGCTGAGGTCGGAGGTCCTGGATTATTTTTTGCAGCCGCTCATTCCAGACTGTGAGACGTGCGTGGTCAGTGGTGTGCAGCGTTTTTTCTTTGTGTGAAAACATCACCATTCTTTCATACATGTTGTGACAAGTTTTTAGTTGATGCCCGGATCTCTTAAAAGCAAAGTTGATTAGACATTGAAACCCATCATTTTTGTTGGCCCTTTTTTGCCATCCCGAATCAAAGGGCTGCATTGGTGGTTCACATGTTTCCAACATGTTCGCTCCCAAGGTTGAGGTATAAGATAGCTGGCACAAAACATGGAAGCTTATTCACACCCAACCACTGAGGAAAAGACATGTTGCAAGCCAACCCAATTCTATGAGCTTATTGAGCTACGAGTTGTAGGTCAGGTCTTGTATTCCAACAATACTCCCAGCAGGCTCCAGCGTGAGTTAATGATATACAATTGCTTTGTTTCCAGTAAACATTGATTTACCTTAAAAGACCGGGGGACCCTGCAAATGCATCAATGAACAAAATTTGGATGGACATGCAAATAGCTTCTCTTCAAACACCCAACTCAAACTGTTCAATGAACAATTGTACAGATACAACAATACAATCCGAGATTATATGTGTGTATATAATATTCAACAATGAATGTATTGAATGAAATGATGCATGCAAGCAACGTATCTCTTGCGCTCCAAATACACTATCAAGTCTGCTCCAGTACCAAAACATGTCTTACACCCGTATCAGAACAAACATGTTCACTATAAAGTATGTTACAGAACATTGACTACAAATATACACCCTGGAAGATTAACATGGAACATAATAATGAAGGTTTGGAAGATCATGTCCCTTTCTAAATGGATGATTTGTAGGTTCCATGTTAATCTTCCAGGGTGTATCAATTCAAAGTTCTGTTTCACTGCGGTTCCTCCCATCTCCATCAGCATGCCTCTTTTCAGAGCGGTCCACGGCCTGACAACATTGGAGTCATGAGTTCTTTGCTCGGCAAGTCACCAATCCGATGTTCAAGATATAGATATATATCTACAAAAAACTGAAAAAAACAAGCATGATATCTATGTATATATATATATGTATATATCCATGCAATATCATTAACAATACCATCAAGAAAAGTCGAAATCCTCA
This sequence comes from Breviolum minutum Mf 1.05b.01, assembly GCA_000507305.1. Classification (NCBI taxonomy): domain Eukaryota; class Dinophyceae; order Suessiales; family Symbiodiniaceae; genus Breviolum; species Breviolum minutum. Next base: position 24,955 of record DF244082.1, on the reverse strand, counting down.
AAATTTGAGTCATGATTTCTGAGTATGAAACTCAATCTATAACTTGGGAATCTAGACAGCTGAAAGTTGCCAAAGTTGATCATGTTGGATTCCGAATCCAAAGGTGATACAACCATTTTCACCAGCAACCATACACGGTTGCGGAATAGGTGAGGTCAATCAACCACGAGACATGTCCACGAAGATTGGTGACTGCTCAGTCTTATTTTCGGCACACAAATCGGAACCGACCGGAACTTAGGGACCTTCGAAACAGCTTTGAACAACCGAGAACTTGAGACACTTCTTGGAATTTGGGCCAATGGAAATCAGAGAAGCTGTGTTCCAATGTCGGTATTTCTTCCAAGAGTTGCAAAAACAACCACAACATCTCTAAAAAGACAATAGGACCCCAAAATGGCCTGCGGTGATCCTGGGTCCTGGACAAGGCATCACAATAGAGAGACCACCAAAAAATCACGAAACAGTTAGAGTTGGAGTGTTGAAATCTTTTAACACAAAATCTTGGAGCATCTTGTAGTTGCTTCTAGGTACAAACTGGCAGCTTGAGACCGCACAAGTAGTCAGATTTACCCCCTGGTTTTTCCTGACAGCCATTTCGCCCCTGAAAATAGGCCGGGACACAAAAGGAACACCCATTTTCAGGTGCGAGCTGTTGGGATTCAGGGAGGGCACTGTACAGTACATCTTTGGAATTTGAGAGGGGCTATCAAATATCATGTATCAGCCACACCCTTCTTTTCTTTCAAAAATCCTCGGCTCTTTGAAAACCCCAAGCACAACAAAAAACATGACATCGAATACTTGATTCACATTATCATCACTTTTCCCATTGCTTCGCTTCGAAAGCGCGAAACAAAAAAACTCTACATTTTTGTGGCTCCTCTGGGATGAGTGCTTGAGGTAAATCCTCCAGATCCTTCCAGCAGAAAAACTCGGTGTTTGGGGGGTCAAGACTCGCAACGTGAAGCAAAACAAAGCATCCAACTTGGTATGTTCGAAACATATGGATGTTTCCAAAAATAGTGGTACCCCAAATCATCCATTTTCATAGGGTTTTCCATTATAACCATCCATTTTGGGGTAGCACTATTTTTGGAAACACCCATATAGTTCTTGTAAGACTTACCCGGACTTACCCCTTGTAATCAAGCTTATATGAACCTATTTCATGATAAGATATGATAAGTCTCAGTGATGTTAGCGAGCTAAAGTCCACAATTTGTGGCTTCTTAGCAACATTATCATGGCAGGTTTCCCTTCAAGCATCACTTCTTTCATCAGGGTCAAGGCATGATAAGCGCCAACAAAAAAAACAACGACTCAAATATCTCTGGAACCAAACAGCCCATCAAAAAACATTAAAGAATGGTGAAAACACCAAGAACAACCCATGAAAATACCTAGCACAAAGTCTCATCATCTCACAGTGAATTGTTTGTTAGCAACTTGGGAGGAATCAACTCCACATTGCCTCATGTAAAAAACAAATTGAATCATGTTTTTGCTGGCGATGAACTAAGGTGCAGGTTTTCTTTTTTGATAAAAACACGGATCCCCGATAGCACAGGGGCAATGCGCCGAGTGAAGGACCCATGACAAAACAGTTCGATATGGACAGGTTTGCTTTACACTCATGTATTTCAGGATTAAACATGACAGTACAACCTAACAACTACCTTTTGGGAACTATTTCTAGCCATGAATATAAATCTTGGGGTGTTTAGACTCACAAATTGGATTTCGTAACAAGAACATACAAAAACAACCAAAATATTAGCTGCCTTCATGTTGGATCTGGGATTAATATCTCCAAAAAAGCCACGTTTAGACCAACCATGGGAGCCGGGTCCCGCCTGGGATAAAATCGCATCACTTTCACTTTCCGGAGCCATTTGGGGCTCCTTGTCCTGGTGATTTTTTTGTTTTGATTTTGTGTTCGGAAATTTGCTAATCTTAAAGGACTTTCTTGGAGACATTTTTTGGATTTAAACTTGGAATTTGCGGATCATGATCATAAGATGTGGTTCAATATAGTATATAAATGTATATAAGAGTTTGTTTTTAATCAGTAGAGATTGAATCAAGGATTGTTTTTAAGATTAAAATCATTGGATTGTGGGATGGAACAATAATATCATGCACATACAAATGAATATATATATATATATACACATGTAGAATGTATATATATATATATAACTACAGTCACACCACTTATCATACCATCTACATATACATCATACTAGGTAAAATAAACTGTACATATGTTTACATTACCATACAATTTTGATTCATTCTAGCTTGAAAAAAACAGGCTTGGCCAAGCGAAGTCTCACCTTCTGTTTTTAACGGCTCCTCCGGGGAAAGTGGTTCAAAGGTCAACGTGACATCCTGCGGCAAGGAATTGACTCCAAATGCGTCCAGGTATCCTTCTGAGATCGATCACATATTACCAGCTGGTACTTTTTAAGGTGATGTTCATTTTTCTAAGGTGAGATAATTGGGATAATGTTAGTTCTCTGGAGGGTACATAGCAAGGAAAAAAACAACAATGAGTTCATAACACTGACATAACACTGACACCAGGATACCAGCATAGCACCGCAGGTGACACTCTGATTCATGGATTCATGGACAAAAGCTCAGCTCAACTCATCGAGGTTGGGATGATCATGGATGATTAAACCTTTAAAACATTGCAACTACATTTGATATTTACATATATATTCACCGTATATTAACTTGTGCAGGAGTTGTTCAACAATATTGACAAATCGATCTTTAAGGCTTTCATTGAAATCACCCACAGAGTCCCAACGTCGAGATCACTTGGGGGGACTGGAAACTCCTAAACCCACCATTGAACCAAGGACTACTACCATGTGACCTAGGACATCCAAATCCAACCAATCATCAACTATGAGACCATTGAAATGATCAACTGGAATACTTATCAAAAAACACATGTTCCTCGAAATGATCTTGCAATTATCTACAAATTAACAGTTCTTAGGTACTTCATACGTTGTTTCAATCAAGCGAAACATGCAGCTACTCCACCATTTTCAGCACCCGTTACCGTTACGCCGTTTACGGGTTGAATGCCTCAGGTGGGAAATTCATCACGGACTCCGATGTTAGGGTACGATGTAGATCCATGGCCTGGATGCAAGGCCCCAAGCAGCTGGTTGCAACGAAAGGGGGGGGGTCGGGGTGGACCCGGGTATCTGGTGACTAAGATTTGATTTTTTTTGGTTGGCAGGGAATGATATAAATGACCCAAATGGATGGTCAACTAGTCAACACATGTATTGTCAATTGTTGATGTTGCTTTTTTTTGTGGTCGGAGGAACTGGTGGAACCAGTGCACCGAAAAATAAGGATTGTCTTAATTAACAATTGTTCTGCCAGCATCTATATCAAAAGGCATACTATGGCAACATGAGTCAAAATTCCATGTATACAAATATATATATATATACTCATTACAATGATGATACCCCTCCTGGAAAGTAACACGACATCAAAAATAAATGATCAGATTGGAAAGCAAATGTCTTTTTTGGGTGCAATGTTTCAGTGAACGTTTCCCAAAACATCGCCTGAAATCGTTGCTTTTTCACAGGCTCAGACTTTAACGGAGATAGAGTCTCCTGGCAAAGGAGCAGAAATGGTTGATTGATATGTGTTCTTATCATGGACTTGAATGATCCCTAAGACATCCCATAGGGTTGCTAATGGAACCATAAAAATTACTCACGGCTTTATATAATATATATATANCTACCATATATATATACTGTAAATCTATAGATAAATATATATATGTATGTATACATTATACAAATTATACGCATGTTTTCTTCAAACTCATCATTTCTGAGGATATTTGTAGTGTCCTTCATGGTCGGTGAGTAGGAACTCACACCATTTAAACATATCCGGGCAAAAAATAGAAACACACCACCTGGGCTTATCAAAATCTATCTGTGAAAACACCAGTATTGTTGACATCTGATGTTACATCATAACCATCCCCGGAAAACAAACATGTTGCACCTGAAAAATGGAGGATGACTCCAGGTGAGAAGTCCCCAACACTCCCCCATAAGCGTTCAGGTACCAAAAAAAAGCAACATACTGTTGATGGACAAAATCCTGCACCAGTTGAAAGGCAGTTTATCCCATTATTTACAAGGTTTTATACATACCAGGCGAAGCAGGATTTCGTCCATCAACAGTATGATTTTAAAAAAAGGAACAGTTGAGACACTCTCGACTAGAAGGTTTTCTTCAACTAAAACTCATCAGTTGGGCAATGTTGTCACCGTTTAACAAACAAAATGTCATCTGAAGAATGATTGAAATGACAAAATCTTCTGCCATATATTCCTCTATATAAGACATCAATACGTATATTTATATATATATATATTCTGGGTAAAATTTGAAAACAAAACAAAAACAACAACCTAGATTTTCTTTTAGGGTCCCCTTCCCTTCATCGTTCTTCACTATCCTTTTTGTAAGGGGGGAAATCGGGGAAAATCCCCCTCCGAACACCTGAAACTTTGCAGGAACTCTCCGTCTCGGGCTTGGACTGTCCTGCGGCTTGGGGAGGGAGGTGAAAGGGTGGAAGGCTCCGGGGGGGGGTGACACCCAAAATTGGATGTAGGGATAATTCGAATGGAAATACCGTCATCACCCTCTAAAGAAACCATTGAAGTGAGAAACGACTCGCAAGAACATTCAACAACGCCTGAGAATGCATCGTTGAAGAAACTGAAACTGTAGCTAGTTGGTGGTTGAACCAACCCATCTGAAAAATAGTAGTGAAATTGGATCATTTCCCCAGGTAGGGGTGAAAATGGGAACTAATAGGAAAAATCATCATCTTCAAAAGTACCTTTAAAAAAGGGGATCTGTTAGTTTCCAGGACATTACTAGGGATGATTCTACAGTTTCAAATCTGTCTCTTTCATTGAACGAAAACATATATGTAGATAAATATATATAATATCAATAAATATGTATATATTAATGACTATATAAAACATATGGGAAAGGGGCACTTACATACGTTTCTTCGGAATTGTGAGGGTGCTCAACCTACAAAAATGCCTGCCATATTACAGATTTATAAATCATATGCTAAGAAAGATCATATGAATAGTCAAATGCAATGAAATCATATTTGACAAAACAATGCTGTTGATGGAAGAAATCCTGTCACCACCTGGGATTTTAAGAAGCCCTGTAAAATAAATTGGATTTCAACTACCAACCTCAACCGGTGAGTTTACCGGATTTCTGAACCATCAACAGCATTAATTGACAGGAATTGATAATGGCTGTGCTGTACCCACACAGATATTGTACCCTCCAGGAAACTAACATATCCCCCAAAAATGGCATTTTGAAGATGATTTTCCTTTTCCCAAGGTGGGATATGTTAATCCCCTGGAGGGTAGTCATTCTCTTCTGGGATCAACATCAATCCTTCCAGATTCCACGACTCAGTGACAAAAAGTCCTCACTCTCAGAGAGGAAACCTTGGCTACAGCCACACAGGCAGAACGGAAGGGTTGAACTGGAAACCCTGGAAGCAAAGGAAAAAAAAAGCCATCCATTTATCACCCCTGAAAATTAACATGTTAAACTGTTAAACCCCCCAAAAAAATGCAGGTTTGCAAGAATATGTTTCTTTTCAAACAGGTGATATTTCAGGTGAACCATGTGAATTTTCCAGGCGGTATATTAAGTGGTGACAGGCTGAGCAGACTAAAGGAATCCTGAGCTGGAAAGAGGTCATGAATCTGGGCGTGTACCTTTCTCCACCAGCCAATTACAGTAGCACTTTACCAAAGTTAGAGTACCCCAATCTGGGTGCTTCGTCTTGAAAAAAACACAACTCATTCATTGAGCACACACAAATAGAGAAACTTGGGGATGTTAGACATATATCAAGGAACTACAATGTAGCATCATAGGGCGCTTTCCAGGAATTAGGGCATATCTAAATGCCTAACATTGGATTATTCCTTACATGTTCAATGCACAAATAAAATCAGTTGTGTCAATGTTTTTGAACCATGTGGCTCTTCATTAAGGGTACCACCAACATGGAGGATGAAGCAGCCGCTGGTTCAACGTTTCCGCAGCTATCCAACCATACACAGCACGACCAACAATCCAGAACGATCCCTGAGGCGTCCAGCTATTCGAGTTCCTGTCTTTGTTTTTTGTTTTTTCCGAGGTTGGTTGCAATGTTCGAATCTATATATATCTGTGTTGGCTAAAAAGGATCTAGTTTCAGCCTTGTTTCCACACTTCTGAGATTTGAGTTCTGCGTAACCTGACCCAACAAACTATCGCTCACACATGTGAAACAAATCTAAATATCTCACCACTCCCACCAAATGCAACAACAATGAAAACAATGTATATAATTATACATATATCATATACTCATTAACATGTATATATATATATGTACAAGAAATACATAAGTTACATAACCAAACCTACAATCTCACAAATATCTACAATCCAACATCCCTTGCCCCTTGCCTCTTGGTGTAACTTTGTGGGACTCGTTTCGACTCCTGACGACCGAGGCTAGGATTTGTGCGGAGCCTCATGGCCTCATGCCTTCAAGTCGAATAGGTTCCCAGTGGAGATTCAGGAGCTGTACAAGTATGAGTTGTACATGGGATATGGGTGTTTCCAAAAATAGGGGTACCGAAACCCCAAAATGGATGGTGAAAAGAATGGAAAACCCCTATTAAAATTCATGATTTTTGGGGGGGGTACCACTTTTTTTTTGGAAACACCCATATGTTTATATATCTATCTGTTTAAGATGTTTAGATTTAAATAATACATCTCTGGTTTGACTCGGGAATTTGTCATACTGGAAAAGATGTTGGATTCCATTCACCGTATTTACATAAATGTTTAAACAAGTTTCAAACAGTTTTACACTTCTTCAAATATTTAGATCCTGAACCAATCAACCGCTCAACCCAACCAATGGAAACAAATGGATGCCCCAACCCATCGTTGGTCCCCATCGCGGCTTCCCTACGGAAGCCTCCTGCACTTTCTTCGGACTCGGCGAGCTATCCTAAGTTGGATGCTCACACTGAAATTCCAGGACACGTCGACCCAACTAACATGACATTCAAAAGCAAATATATACATATAGATATATTATGTACCCATACATGCTTAGAACCCAACTGACCTCTTTCTTGGGCGGTTGACCTTCCATTTTATGGATCAAATCTTCCAAAAAAAGGTCATTTGGGTTCAAGGGTATATACATATAATTTGAAAGGAAATCGGAAAACAAAACTCGGAAAATTCATGCCTTGAAAAATGCGAAGTATAGACTTTTTTTGGATGGTAGCCAAAAAAATCCTTCTCAACTTCAAATTTTGGATGATACCCAAGCCAGTAACAGTGGGAAGTAAAGATTAATAATTACTGTTTATGAACGAAATCCAGCTAACCATTGGGGAATTCATGTATCCTGGGTTTAGCAACTAGTCCGATCTATCAGTCCTTCGGATGCAAAACCCTTACACCCCTGAAGTTTAACATAGCCCCTGAAAAATGGTGGTTGGAAGACTACTTTCCTATTGGGAAGGTAGCATTTCAGGGGCTATGTTAAACTTCACGGGGGTAGTCCATCTATCAACTGAAATAGGCTCCTTCTGTTCTGACTTATCATTGGTGTCGTACACTTGCTATTTGTGCTCCAAATTGTGTGGAGGTGTTATCATGAGGGAAGTACTTGATTGATCCTCTATAAATAGACTGTTGGCTCATATGAAGCACTTCATACTGATCTAGGCAAAACAGAATGATAACACTTTAACAGCAATCAAAGCATATATATATATATAAACAGATACAAACAAATACCTAACCAACAAATCACAGGAAATCCTTCCTTGGTAGTATACACAAACTACTTTTGGAGGGTTCCGTCAACTCTTCATAATGTGACAAATTTGACCTAAGAATAGCTTAGAACTTGGAACTCAGAAATGGATGGTTGGTATCACTTTGTTTCTTTATTCCTTTTCCAGGGGGCAAATTCTTGATTTTCAATATTTTTTCAGGATGTAGATGTACCTGGTACTGTACTTGAAATGTTGAAGTCAAAAACCAGATTTTAAGGCCATGTTGGACTCCCCAAAACGTCAACAGACTCAGGTTTTTGCAGGGCTTGGTAAGTGGTTTGATCGTGAACTTTGTCCCCAAAATATACCACTAACAGTGGCAAGTGCATGTCAAGCTCTGGTAGTGACTGGAATCCTTACAAAAGGGATCACCCTAACAGATTTGCTTGATGATTCTTGCGCATGCTCAGAAAGGACCACTTAAATATCTGAAAAAAAAGAACGGGGCGCTGGAACGTTAAAAAACAACACTGCAGTTTGAAAAAATATGCATCTACCCTCCAGGGAACTAACATAACATATCCCACCTAGAGAAAAGACAAAATCATCCTCACAACAAGTGCCGGGCTGGTAGGTAGGTGATATGCGTGATGTGCTTCTCAGGAGGGTACTTAGTAGCCACCAAACATTCATTCATCACCTTTGGGTTCCAGCCCTTAGAATTTTAGGGCCTGCAACCAGTCCACCCTACATCCCCATCTTCCCATCTTCCCACCTCCTCCGAGGAAAAGAGGGAAGTCTGCCAATCAGTTGTGTCAACAAAGATGGTCGAAAGTGTGGCAAAACACTTGGATGTCAATGGTGTTTTGGGAACAGTAGTTTTGATGATTTGGAAAATTCATGGAAAATACAGTAAGTATTTGGATTTGGTTGGTCATATGTACAATGTTGGAAGAACTGTTTGGGATACATAGGCCAAACCATTAATCTATATGTGAACCATTTGATTTGGGCTTTGGGAAGGTCTTGGAAAGCAGTTGCTATCACATGTGCCAGGCGCGGATATGCATCCGAATATGCATCACAAGAGTTCCTGCTTAACTGAAATGGATGTGGCAAAAGCAAAGCTGTTGGACACAACACAGGTTAGCTTTTCAAGAACATCTTTGTTTGAACCAGTGGTCGAATCTATATCATCTGTTTGATTCTGTTTTTTTTTATGTATCACTTCCCACGTGAAGAGATGTTCCCCAACCCCGCGCAAAGGTGGAATTCCTGAAGGTTTTCCGAATCCGCAAGCTGCCTTAAAAAACACCATCGAAATCCTGGTGGTTACTTAACCACCGTTCCACATCACTAGATTTTGGGATGACAAAATTGCCACTTTCATTTTTCAAGTCGACACAGCAATAGGAATCTATAAGTGATCCAAGTAAATATATTTTACCTACAAAAATCCATGTGACTGGTAGAATTTACTTATAATAATCTACCATTTGAAAATCTATCCTCTATATAAATATACCATAAATCCAAATATAGCATAGATATAGGTATATAAATATAGGGAAATATACCTCTATTTATAGGTAAATATATGTACATATATACCATAAATCGTCCATCCTTCCCCATGGGAATCCCACGTTGTTTGACCCGCCTGTGGAGGTGATCGCTCAGATTTGGAAGGCCTTAGGTGCAGTTTGGATGAAAACCAACGGGCCCGAGGGGTGATCCGAAATGACCGTTGTTTTTTTGTTTCACAATTCCCCGGAAAGTTTCCAACCAAATACCTGTTGAGAAGATATTTTAATATATTTTAGGCATATTTTTGAGGTTCAAATACCTTCTGATTTGAGGTGTTTGGATGTATAGGGATTGATAAACACACCTTTTTGGTGTTCCAAGAAAAAAACATGTCATAAACTTAAACGAACTTAAAATGAAATGCAACACACAAAACACTTCGATTTTGGCTTCATGAAAATCTTGATGTTCTACTGGCAAATTCATGTTTTGACTTACACAATTTTCCTGCCCCAACAACTGAGGTACCCTACTTGCTTGTTCTGCCTCTACTTGGTGGTTCTGGCACGGTTTTCGCGGGATGATTTTCAGCCAACCCTAAGTTTTTAGGCCCCAGCTGCTGGGCGTATCAGGGGTATCATCTTTCCGTCCCCCAAGAAATTCATTCAATTTCGTGGATATGTTTGGTATTGTTTGGAATTGATGTTTGGTATTTGGTGTCTTCCAGCGAAGGGGTCAGGCTTTGGCTTACACGGATTTGGGTTGTCTTTGTCAGCTTGCAGGGCGAACTGTTCGTTCTCAGAAAAAGCGGAATCTGCCATAACTATTTCACATTAAAGATTCACTATGTCCCTTCAAACACAAGCTGCTTGGAATTATCTCAAGGTGATATCCTTACTATAAATATATACAATATATATACCATATAGTATACTTAAGATATTGTATAAAAGTATGTCAGCTCACACATTTCAAGTTCGATAATTTTTGGAGATATGTTGTCCAAAAGTTTTTACATCACATCCCACTCCCAGAAGCAGCAACCTCGAACCGCTTCATCTTCGGTAGGCCTCACTTTGGGAACTTACGACGGGCTCTCCCAAGGTACTGGAAGTTTCAGGGTGTGAACTTTTGAGAAGCACCTCATGTTGTGCTCAATGGAATCCCAATGGACAAAAATTAAAGATGTTCAATTTGATTTGGGATGATTAGCCCATACAAAATCAAACGTAATGAACATCTTTATATAATGGTTTGGTGTTGTTTTTTTTGAAAATCATGATGATGTTTTAGCAAATGCTTGCAATGATTTTGAAAGATTTTGCAATTTACATGGGCCTGCTTATATTTTCATTTTGTTTGGATATCATATTTGGATATTGGCAACTAAGTAGAGTCGTTACATGCCGCATGCCTTTGAGGTCACCTTACGTAAGCATGGGACCTGTAATCCAGGTCAGGACCCGCACACTTTACTTAAAAAAAATGCCAATTAGATTCAAAGGTACAAAAAAAAACAGGAAACAAATTCATGGAAACCATTTACCCGCATTTTTGCAAATCAATTAACCTTCAAGATGGTTTTGGATGGCAAAACACAATTATGGTAGGCACCCTTTTGTGGACAAAATATGGTGAAAGAATCAAAGGGTGAATTCCTGAAGATTGAAGCCTGAAAATAACACCAGGATTCAATGATTCATCACAAAAACCCACGCCATGGAACATCATGAACGTGACCAGTTGTTGGATGTAAGCATGCATTGGTAGAAGAGACAAATTGGCATGACTTTATTACCTACGTGGCAGGAATGACCTTAGTATCATGAAGCTCCAAATGAACAAGCTCAGTACCAACTCATTAATCCAACTTACCATTTACATAAAAAATTGCTTCATCATGTTGGAAGTACACTCCATGGTCGCAAACCACCAACACCCCTCCCATCGACTGCACAAAGGTTACACAACTACTCGAGGAATCTGAGTTTTCCAAACGACTGGGCAAAGGTTGGAGTTTCCTCAGTGTCTCGGTTGGCGTTTTGTTAAGCGAATTCCAGGCGTCCTACACTCGGTTGGTACCTACTGTATGCCACCAAGGAAAGAAGGCAAACCACCCTTGATTGATATAGAACACCAACAAAAATAGTCCCCTTGGAAAGGAATTCCAACTGTTTTTCTTGGGATTATTGGCTGTGAGAACAGATATAATCACTATCTTCGGTAGAGGTCTGGATAAATTTTGATCCTCACGTTCTGATCAGACGGCTTGCAATCCTAGTGCAAGCAACCACTCAATCAATTCACCTAGACCTAAATGACGTACACTACATGACATACACCCCAGAAATCTAACATAGATACCAAAAAATTGCCATGTTTAAAGGGAGTTACCTTTTCCAAACCATCGGCGCACTGTATGGTCTTTCCAAACCATCATTTTGGGTATCCATGTTAGTTTTCGGGAGTGTATATTTCTAAAAAGGTCTATAGTAAAACCAAAAACATAGCACATCAAGTCGAAACAATATCAAGCAAGACCCAAAAATACGATGGCGTATTAAGTACTGACCATCAAATGTATGCACATGTATGATATACAGTTTTGGGATTTCAACCCCTACCAAATCATAGATCCAGTGTCGTGTTCCCTTGTAGAAGAATTATTTTGATGAGCTTCCTGGAATGGACAACAACCAACTACATCAAACATGATGTAGTCTCATAGCATATAAAAGTTTAATAAGAAGTTGCTTTGTTTAGATAGCTCACAACCTTTGTTTGTCACCTCATCTAATATTATTCTAATCATCTAAATTGCCTGGCAAACAACAAGTCAAAAAAGAAAATATGAGGTGTATATCATCCAAATAATTGCGATCAAGTATATATCATATATATTAAGAAATCTGAATAAGAAAACATCATCTACACTCCCTGAAACTAACACTGCACCTGAAAATGGATGGTTGGAAGACTAGTTTACTTTTAGGGAGGCCCATGTTCAGGGGCTACGTTAGTTTCAGGGATGGTATAGCCTAGAGAAAACCTTTGGCCTCCTCCACACCTTTCCCTGCCAAAGGGCAGATGCGGACGAGACAGCACCGCCCTTGGCATAGAAGGAACCATAGCCATAGCCATCCATCTGGTCAGTTCCAACGAGCGGTGTGGTTTCTGGTGGGTGTGCGGTGTTCGGTCTCAGAAAAAAATATATGATGGGAGCTTGATATCAAAGTGTTCAAATTATGTTTATATTCTTTTGTGTACTGGATTCATGTTTTGAAAAATGTCAGTAATACGGCAAAACAGCATCTTGATTTTTTTTGGGGGTGGTCCAAGCATCTTTAAGCCTCGATTCCTGCCCACAAAACGAGCCATCCCCCGAAATGCAGCATAGTAAGTTGCAACATTGCATCCCTACAAAAAAAAATGACAGTTCCATTCAACAACAAAAGCTTCATGTTTGTATCATTTGTTTTGCACCCTGGCAGTTTGACCCACCCATGCCATCACATTGGGCTGCCTCCTCGAAGAAATCATCTTCTTCAAGTCCGGATCTAAGGGGGAAGCAGTTGGAATACGACACAAGACCAAATTTGATCAATAAATATGCCGCAATTCTAAAATGTGATGCTATTTTGAGGTCGGAAATCCTCCTTCTCTCTACGTTTTTGCATCGTTTTTAGGTGAGGTCGCTTGAGGTTGCTTACAATTTTCCCCGAATCATATATGAATAATCATGCATTTTTTCATCAAGAAAAGGTGCTCCAGTGAATATCTTCTGGTCAAGGTTGCTTGAATTTAAGAAACCTCGGAGCACTTGAAGGCTCACTATGTTTTTGAGAAGCTGAGACCCAAAAACGTCTGAACATCTGGGTAGCTTTGTATGCAGTATTTCTCTTGTTTAGAATTCCAAACAGATTGAACCATCCGCGGGGTTGTCAACGAATCAAAGTGGGAAGATTTAGGAGGCTTAACAAAATATCAACCAATAATAGTAGATTTGTGATTTAAGCTTAGGGGTTTACTATTCTCGGCCACAAAAATCTCTTGGGGCAGTGCCGCTTCCTAAGCCAACTGGCCAGGCAACAATTGGCAAAATTGGTCGAGAAGATGTTCCAATTATCTTCTTGAGCTAGGAGGAAGTACATATATATAGATATAAATATATCTGCAAATCAAACGAAGTGGCGATATATAATATTGTCATTGGCAACTGTTGATGTCATAGTTGGACTACCCTACCCGAGAACTACATGGTGTGTATATAGCTCATTTTTGTTTCTATGCACATCCCCCTGCAAGACCTTGGCTAATTTTGGGTGGAATGCAAGCAACATCTACGTTCATCTTCAATTTCATCCCTAAATTCCTGTACAATTGATAAACGACTTCCCCTAACATCCTTTCGATTGAAATACCATTTACATCACACTTATTTAGTCAACCCCAAACATACATCCACCCCCCTTCCGAAACAAACACCCGCAGCATTTCCAGGAGATTTTTAAAATGGGTATCCCGATTCACACCTCGACGTGCGCTTTGGCGGCGCATCCAATAGTTCCATCCCCTTGGAGGCAAATTTGTGGTCTTCAAACATGTCACCCTGCTTTTGTAAAAGGACCCTTTGATAGATACCAGTATCATCGCATTAACATTGGCTCATCAAAAGCGTTGTGAGTTTGATTTTTTGTTTTGATGTAGTTGATTTGTGTTTTTTTTTGGGGGGAATCATAGCACTTTTTAATTCCTGAAATAGTCCCATAGGATAAATTACACACATCATCCAAGATCCAAAATGATCATTTTGACTCAATGACTCGATGCTGAAAAAGCACTTAGGTCGCCTGCTAAAGGTTTAACTTTTAATGAGTTCCATTGAAAACCCCACCGATTTCTTTAAGGGGCTACAGTAATGTTTTTTTTGAGACTACCTTCCAAGCTTTGTTAACTATGAAATCTATACATGTCCAGCTATAAACTTAGTAGAATCATTTGTAGATTTGGAATACCACCAAGTTTGGAAACCGCCAATTCCCCAAGAAAAAAAACTATATCAAGCTATTCAGCTGTCGTGAAAACAATAATTGGACACAACAACCTGGCGCCATGTCGAAACCGACCACATCAATTGGTGGCTTCAACCCTTTTCAAAACTATTAGTCAAATTGGATCATCTCCCCAGGTAAGGTTAAAAATATTTAAAAATCAGAAATGCTTGAAAGCACCAACTAGTATATTTGTGTAGTCCAGCTGCAATGTCATCATCGCGCTGGATCACGCTGCTTCGTCTCACATCCTTCACGTGGTCAAATGGTGGAATGGAATATGGTTTGTGATGGCTAAGGAGGATCATTGATCATTGAGACTGGGCATCCATCCGTTCCTTTGTCCAATCATTGATTGGTTCATTCAAACATGCATTCATTCATTCACTCAGGATCATCAAATGACCACATGCACGGTGCGCATTCATGTTATCTTGGTTGCTTCAAAAAACGGCTGGCTACATCCACAACAACCCTCACATTGCCGGGTTTCAAAGAGGTGAAACACCTAAGTCTTACAGTAGCAACCACGGACCACTCATCTAAGCAAAAAGGGCTTGCGGGAATCAGAGCAATACTTGCTGCTCGATCAATGAGGATCTTCTTACTTGGTAACTCCATACAGTAGCGGAAAGGAATCCAATTCTATTCCTCCTCCTCTCCGATTATTCAACATAGCAATGAATAAAGAGTATGGTTGCTGGATAAGGATGCAAAACAAACACATTATATATAATATCCTCGATGTTCCCTTGACATCTCAGATTACCAACAGATCCAACAGTCTGTTCCTGCCTTCCCAATCATTGTCTATAGTGACTTTTCAACAAATGTCCTCTGTAAATCACATGTTTAGACCCAAACATGTCATCACCGTCCCGCCGCGACGTCACCTGTGCAATCAATCTATCACGTTCAACCTTGGCTTTTGCTTTGGCCTCGGTCAAGTTGATTTTTGTTTTTCATAGGCAAAAAATATCAAGCCATGTAGGTGTTTCCCAAAAAAATAGGGGAGGTAAAACCCCCAAAATGGATGGGTTTTTATAGTGGAAAAACCTATTCAAAATGGATGATTTGGGGGGAAGAAAACCCACTATTTTCGGAAAACATCCATTTTTGCCTTGATGACAGACACAGCTCGCATCTGAAAATGGATGGGACTGGAAGACGATCCGGTCCGGCTTCCGGCTTTAGGGCGTTTTGGGCCTAATTTTTAGGCGCGAACTTTGAACTAATTCAGGGAGGGTATCCCTCAATCATTTTGAGCCAAACCATACGCCATACTTCCCATGTTGGATCCTCGGCCTGGGTTCCCTTACCCTGGTTCCTAAAAAACCTGGACTTCGCACCTGCTCACCAGGTGAAGCGAAAAAAGAAACGAAGCGTTTCAGGCAGGTGTGTGTTGGTGGTTTTGTAAAGGAGGGATAGGGATATGTTAATTGTATGTTTCATTTCTTGGCAAAAAGTGCCTAATTATTTATACAGTTTTATAAATATATACATATGAATAATGTAATACGTATATAAATATATAAATAAAAGTAGATCAATTAGGACCTAGGAACATGTTCATACATGTCGATCCTCCATGTGGGTGTGAACAAGCTCAATAAAGCTATCAACACCTCACAAATATTTGATAGTATTTGATACTACATCGACAAAAAAAACATGGTTTTAGTACCAGTACTTGAACGAACCGTACCCATTGCATCTTTTCATGAGAAACACTCACAGAAACCTGCAAATGTAAGAATGTATCAGTAAACATTTCTTCGCATTATGAACATGGCATCCACCCAACCCCCGCAGAAACACAGACACATCACATACATTCGTCTCCGAAAAGGTACCAATTTTTGGTTGGCTCTCGGGAAATCTACGTTGACCAACCGCCATAAATCTCTAGGTTGAAACCACATGAAGCAGCAGCATTCGGTCTGAAGACCGACTTTTTTGTTTCTCATTCTGCTCATTTGCTACGGCAGTGACTGTGACATGCACCATTGCCAGCAGACCAATTTACCCTCCACATAGACGTGGTGTGGTATTTATTGTAACAACCTGGGTTTTTTCAAGAAAGATGACAGGCTTAACAAAAAAAATGTGCGGGAAAGACAACACATGATACATGGATACAGGGATAAACGTAGCCCACTAGATTTTTTCAACTGAATCGATTGATACTTCAGTAGGATACGATCGAACTGCATTTTGGGCCCAGGAACCTCATGGCCTCTTATTCAAGTCGAATAGGTTCCCAGTGGAGATTCAGGAGCTTTACATACGTATGAGTTGTACATGGATATAGACAAAGGACACTTTCACGGCTTGCTCGCTTTCTGTCAAAGAGTCTCCAAATATCATCATATTAGTGTACTCCGGAATATGCAAATGAGAACAAATGTGTATGTACACTTATACAAAGTGAGAGGGAGATACAGATTGTAGAGGATTGAACATATCTGTCCTTAAGCCGCACAAGCAGCCTGTAGGAAAACGACCATGCTTACTTGTTTCAAAAATAATATGCAAATTCCTGGAGTGTATATTATATATATGGGGTGGTGGTCCAAAAACATATATTATAGTGTATGTGTATATGTAAACAAATGGGTCATGTTTCAAAATTAGGTGCCACCAAATAATTTCCCATTCAAGCTCTCAAACCTTGATGCACCTGTCTCATGTTCAAACGGTGAAAACTTTTTTTACAAGGGAAACGTAGAAAACCATAAGTATGGCTGGACATTGGGGTAGCTAAACAAACACCAAAACGATGATTTTTCCATAGTAAATGCAGAAGTTATCCATTTAGGTACGGTATATCAATCACTTGAAGCACGATACCACAACCAGAGTGTTCTTCCCATACATAAACGCCGCAAAAAAGAAAACATACGTGTCATACAGCTGCCTAGCTACGAAAGGTCTTTCGTTCAAAGTCATAGGTCCCGCGACCGTTGGAAATTTGACCATTGCAGCAGTGTAAACACCAAGCTTCAAACCTGCGCGGTCAGTGTTCATGTGCTGCCAGTTGCTCTTATGTCGTCTTCTTGTGGTGGTTAATTAAGACACATATCGTAGTTGATAGGTGTTGATTGGCTGGAAAGCATGTTTCTCTACCTTGGCATGATGGGCTTGCGAAAAAAAAAAATCAAACATTAGGAGGGAATAATGTGTGATGTGGGTACGACTTGTGCGGGAATACAGTGGGCAATGTGTAAATATATATAATTATATATATATACATGTGATTGCTGTGGATGCATTCTTTGTTCTTTCATTAAGCATTATTCAGTATTCAGACTTTACCAACCTACGGACCTATGTTACGGTATGTGTCAATCCAGCTGGATTCGACCCAAGATGACCCAAGAAAAACAGGTCCCCAAATAGGTAAACCTCCAAACTTCAGGTTGCAGTGGGGGTTCGGAAATTTAAGCACAGTTGTATGAGGACATGCAGTTGGATCATTCGAAATTCCCACACCTTTGTAATCTATACACATCAAAACTTAGATAGAAATTAAGAATAATACCCTCCGGAGCCTCCAGGGAACTAACATATCCCACCTTGGGAAAAGGAAAATCATGTTCAAAATGCCATTTTTGGGGGATATGTTAGTTCCCTGGAGGGTATATCCAAAGAGAAGCCTGGGCCTACATTTGTTGTATGCGATTTTTTTAAGAAATTAAAACCCAAGCCAATCACCCATTTCTAAAAGCCAAGGGATGTTCTTCAAAGACTTCGTGGCCTCCGTGCCGGCCGTGTGCCAGCGGCATCTTCGGAGGTTTCCTCCTGGTTGGCAGGTTTCTGTTGATGGAAGAAATCCGGCTAACCACCGTTTGTATGGTTAAAAGCCTATAAATAATGGGAAAAATCATCATCCTTGGTCCTTGGTCCTTGCAGGATTTTGTCCATCAACAGTATCACCATCATATTCTGAAGTGTAATGATGTGATAGTTGCAATGTAAACAAAACATTAGAGGCAATGTGCATATATGGGGGGTGTCCTAAAAAATAGTGGTACTCAACAACAACCATAGGTTTTTCCTACTAAAACAGAGTTAATTTTGGGGTGTGAAATGGGGGGTACCATCATTTAAGGAAACACCCATATATACACATATACATTCCAGTACGTCTTTGTGTTTTTGTTGATCCATCTCCAAACACCATGCGTTATGCTGCTATAGATCCTCATTTTTGTTGCACCACATCTCTGGTGTTTTATCCCCGGAGTCTACTAATTTTGAATCGATGGGTCATCATATCTGACATATCATATCCCATACCAACCATGTATAGTAAATTTACCTACATTTGGTTGATATTTATGGAATTTATGGTAAATGTAGGTAAATTTACCTTACATGGATGGTATGGGATGTGTATTTAATCTAGTTACTCCCCAGCAAACCAACATGTCCCTTGAAAAATACGGATTGGAAAACTATACTTCTTTGTTGAAGTGGCCACTTTGTAGGGGATGTCTTACTTTTCGAAGGTGTAATTTCTGTGTGAATAACTAATTTAACCTCAGGTGTTTTGCTGCACCGAGGAAACTTTGCATTGTTAGCAAACACCATATCTAGGTGCGAGATTTCTCTGGAAAAAAGGTGTTTGATTCCAAGTTTCAACATTTCATGCGTACCTCAAAAAAATGGGATCCATATTTCAAAATGCATGGACAGTACATTAAAATAATGCAAGTAATCTATCAAGTCTATACATAAATTAAACATGGTAATTCTTCATCAAAATCCACACATTCTCAAGTCACTGCAAATGTCTTTTATGTTTTTTTGTTTGCAGTGATGTTGTTATCTTCCTCCTATCCGCAGTGGCGTGGCCGTACGGTTGTACTGTTGGAGCCTCCTCCTCCTTGCTAGGCGGTTCAGCTTGCAACGCTTTCCACAGCTGTTCGCAGCCCAGGTTGCCCACTGTCTCAGGTGCACGTGAGGTGCCATCCTGAAACTAGCCACCGATTTGGAGGTGGGGCTTTGGAGATGTGAGATATCAACGTTTAAGTGTTTGTAATGTGTTTGTAAATTTATATATTGCATACAAAACAACAGGAACCTGAAGAAACATGACGACATCATCAAGCTAAAGGAACACTGACACACAAATTCCTAGACTTGCGTTCCTTACGAGTGTTGATTTTTTTTGTTTTGTTTCAGTTTTATTCCAAGTAAACACCATACCCTTCGGGTAGCCATGGTAGCCTCTTAGTGATGCCATGGGTATATGCAATTTGATATGATTAAGCAAACAACCATGGCCTCCCTACTGCAGTCAAAAGTTGAAGCGCACGTGCTTTTATAAGGTTTGAGATGGGTGGTAGCTACGAAACTCTCACTAATTCCAGATAGAAAATCACCTTAAACATGAGCTTACAAGTGTGCTATCCGCGACCTGGACAGCTGTAAAACTAGATAATCCCTCTATTACTTGATGCATCCTTCTGCAGCATCTATTTGTTGTGATTGTTGTTTTTCAATGAAAGATTTTCTGTTGGAGATTGTAAATGCGCGCAGCTTCAAATCTCTCCCTTCCAACCATCATGCTATAAACAAATCTAATCAGGAACAGCATCTTTAAATAGATGTCGACATTAAAACACATATTCATATCATATAGATATATTGTGTGTGTCCAAATTTCAATACATAAACCAATCACCTATCCAAAGATCAATGAATATATTCTTTATTGGTGAGTCAGTTGATAGGTCCATTCTCCCAGTTCTATACAGAAATCAAACATCTCTGGCCTCATCACAGTAGACCTGGAAGAAAACATCAACAGCTGATCCTGGACAAGCGCAGGTGAAATGGGTACAGTAACATTTACAGCCAGGTCCAGGTACTTGGAGGATCATCCCATTTACACTTCCTCCCATAATCATGGAAGCCAAAAATGGGTCCCTCCAATATAGTTACCTTTCAAATACGGCCATTTTCTACTTCTATGGTAGTGCCATGATCAGTGAGTCCCCTATTCCTGGTGGACTAGGGACCCCTTCCCAAATTGGCCGATTTGTTTTACTGGGGGTGATACCAACCACTTACTAACTGGGATGATTCTCCACGTAGGGTAGATCTACTACAGCTCAGGTATGGCTTCCATCTGCAACCGTGTAAGGCTGGTATGGTCATCAAACCTGAAACATAGAATGTCTTTCGTCCACAGGTACTACTAGTATAGCAGGATGAAAAATACATGTCACAACTTTCCAAATGCATGTTGAATCTTTAGGCTATGATCAAGTGATAAACCAACAATTGTTTGAAAAAATGCTGGGATGAGGCTGGAGGTTGGCTACCTGCCATGCTGTCATCCACCTTCCAGGTCTGGACTGTAGCAATTTCACCAAGAGACGCACACGACCTACAGCAGCTTCTGATATCAAACCATGCTCCTGCGCTTTCCTGGGTCAATTTTTGGCAAGGGTTTTTTTTTTCCGGGAAAAAAGTGCAAAAGAGGGTGCCTTCTTTTACATAGATATGATGTGTATCTGTACATGTAAATATAAGTAAATAAATAAATGTACGTATGTATATGTGAAGTGTTGTCTTGTTGAAAGCGTATACATACACACAGCAGAATGAATATCTAATCAATGAAGAACGTATCAACACTTTCGACTTATGTGTATAATAATATCTATATATGTGATTCTGTGAGCACTCTGTTTTGGGCAAATCACTCGAAATAGACTGCAATACTGCAACCCCGTCAAAATGTCCATAAAAGATAGTATACATCCAACAAAAACAAAAATGACATTGGAAAATCCCCATGTCCAATTGGAAATATATCGTCATTCATGGTTGTTTTTTCCATTGTCATGTCAGGTTTCGGGGGGAAGTAACACCAACAAAAAACCTGTTCGAAAGGTCCAACATGGTCCAACTATTACAAATTCCAGCTTCCGCGCAGCATCCAGGTACGTGACGAATAAAATTCTTGGAGCTGCGTCTGCGGAAGGGGTTGAAGCCGTAGGTTGAATGGTTGATGGGTTATGGGTGGAATGGATGCATTCCCCTCGGGAAACCATCCGGCAGAACAGGTCCGACATTGGGATCGTTTTAAAAGGCAAGTCTAAACAAGTGCAATTATGATTTAGGCACCTTCAATTCAATGCTCAAGAAATCTTTTGACAACAAACCAGTGAAAACAATACAACCAGCAGTGATAATAATATAACAATAATTTTCAACCACACAAGCCCACTCAGAGGGTTGGACATGCACACGTAAACAAAAAACATATCCTTTACTATTTCCATCATGGAAAGATGGTGAAATCCTTCAAACCAAAGCCATTGGGAGTCCATCATGTCACCAACCGAACTATGTTGTTCCACGTTGCTCCCTGGGCCCTCATGTGCGTATCCAAAAATTGAGGAAACACATCCAAATTATCACCCCTTAAATGGTGTGCCATCTCAATCTATTTCGTTGGTTCTCTCAACAAATTAATGCCATTCAAAGTCATCAATTTGCACATGTAGACATGATCTACTGTATATTACACAAAAAAAATAAATGTATACTAGATTACTTCAGCAAATACCCCTGGGCAGGGTGCAAAGAAATGACACAAACTTTAAAAAACATCCAGAATCCAAGGCGTAACTGTGGTTCCTTCCAAAAATTCATCAACCTTTAAAAAAATCTGGGCAAATTACTACTACACTCGCGAAAACTAACATGTCCCCTCAAAAGGGACTATTTCAATAGGAAATACATCTTCCAACCATTGATTTGCAGGGAACATGTTAGTTTTGCGGGGAGTAATCAACCTCTAGTAGTTTGCCCTGATTCTTTGGGGAGAAACAGTTTAATCAACCATTAATTCATCCTAAACCTGAATGAAGAAAATTTTGAGGGGGATTCCCTGGTCCTGTTCACCACCATTTGGGGTGACTCGGCGGGAAGTTTGGTCGCCAGGCCCAGAAAAATGTCTTTCAGAGGGCAACATTCAGCCAGTCAAAAGTCATCCTTTCTCAAGTCGCTCGCCTGCGGTGGCTTCAGCCGCTTCACAGGTAGGTTTATCGCTGCAGGTGAGTTGATGAATAAAAGCCGCCTGCCAGTTACACAAAGGAGTAGATTAGGAGCTGCTAGTTGCAGCAATCTTAGTTGGATTGGTAGGGGTTCATTGAGAAAAAAACAGCCAAAGGTAACAACATGTTGGGAAAGAACTGGGAAAGAAGGTGTTTTTGTTGATGACATCGAGATCCGCATCCTGGTTGAATTGCCCAGAAGTTGAGCCGGGAAATTTAAGTAGCAGCTGCTCCCAACTGATTTCATCTCAGCTGTCTTAACTTTTGTGAATGAAATACTCGCATTCAAAATAACCTGTCTTGGGGACTTTAAAACGGGATAAAAAGGGTATATCCTTCCGGCAATGTCGGATACTGTTTAGGAAGTATTTCTTACATGGTATAGCTAGAGATATATTGTATGGTAGGGAATGATTATATCCTACGGTATCCTGCATAGCTTTGGGGGCGGCCATCATTTTAAGTCCGTTCGGTGGAGTTTCTCCCAATCTCTGCCTGTTTCGTCAGTGGATGAAAATAGGGGGATAGTGCTGTGGTGAGGCAGAAAATAGTTGTGAAATGTTGTGAACATGAAGTTGTTGTTGGTTGTCGTTGATGTTGATAGTGACTCAAAGTTAGGATGATAATTATGTTGAGGGCCAGGAAATCTGATGTTTTGTTCTAAGGCGTTTCCCACACCACCCTCAGATCCCACCCACTTTTGCTCCTTATATAAGCATTAGTTAATACCTATTTAGTATTGATTTAACATTATTTTAAGTAGTTCGAATATATGGAATTTGCTGCATATGATACAAAATGATAAGGATATGTTGTTATCACGCTGATTTTGCACTGGTGTCATATGGTAATATGTGTGCTCTGACAATGATGCTGGACCTGCCACTTTTTTATCACCTGCCCAGATGTACTTTAAATTCAATCCAAAATTAATCCAAATCTTAGAGCCAAATTTAACCTGAATTTAACCCAAATTTAAACCAGGAAAGTGGGTGGTATTAGAAGAACTGCAGGGTGTGGCGGGATTTTTTGGGGTTCAGATTTAATCCAGATTTAATACAGTTTTTGATGGCGTCAAATATTGTCAGAAAAGAAGATCCAGAGAATCAGAGCCCACCACTGCTGCCCACCTCCCATTTCCAAACTCCAACAATCACAGGTTTAATGAAAATTCTGTTGCCAACCCTCCTGAAACAATCCCCCAACTCAGATTTAATGCTGCTTTTTGGGTGGTATTCCAGAGTGGTATAGAAATAACCTTAGATTTGTGCTAGGAATGTAATAGGAATATGAAATGTTTTGATATCTGTTGAAATGAAATGATCTGACGGAAATGATGTGATCTGATGTGAAATCACATTATATGATGTGATCTGATGTTAGAATGTCATGATATGATGTTGTGTGAAATGATGTGATAAAATGCTCTGTGAGTAGGCTCAGTCATGTCATCTTGTTGAGATGCCCCCCATGTTCTCTGCCTTCATTCCCAACTCCTGCGTGCCCGGCTTCCTCAAATGACGAAGTTCTTTTCCACAATGTGTGCAAATCTTTGCTGCAAAAAAACAAGATGTTGCTGAATGGCCATGGTTCAACATCCTACATATTGCCCAATTTAAATATAAATCTATATATATTTATATACTATTTATCATTTTTTGAATAGACATATCATGTTTTTGGCTGACATTGTCATTGCTCACTGGGGTCTCAAGTTGGTTTTCCTGCAATGGAATTCAAAAACTGTTGTGAATACAGAACAAACCAGGGCAGGTATGTCAGTGTAGTCCTTGCATGGTATACCCTTTCAAAATTCGTGGAAAGAGCACCATAATACCCAGGTTTCTGGTTACATCAACCACCCGGAAGTGACGTGTCCTTTGTCCGGAATGGACAATTATATGCACAACATGGGTCCAAGCAGTGGAAAGAAGTCCACAACTTTTGGGGGGTTTGACGTTATCCGCATTGGTGGCTCAAAAGTTTTCGAACATACCACCTGAAAATGTCTTTAGGACATTGGAGGCTAAGTAGTGTTGCAAAGGGTATTGGAAGTCTCGATGCCTAGGTAGGAATGTCGACTCCCGATTCCAGTGACCATTCCTCATATTCCTCGTTACTTGTTTTCGAAAGAAAAAACCTATCCACTTGCAAAACGCCAAAGCTGCACAAATTTCCGCATCTTCTCCGATGCAGGATTACAATCTCCTTGCCCATCATCACCTCAATTTGGAACATCCCAAACAGTTCTCCAAGCAGTAGTTTTGTCAAAGCACAGCTTGGACGAGTTCTGAACATCATGGGACGTAAAACTATATATGGTACCTTGAGTCTCGTAAATTTGTAATTTTACTAATATCAAAATTTACGTAAATTTGGTGATTTACTG
>DF244081.1:13062-31010 GCA_000507305.1 Breviolum minutum Mf 1.05b.01 | reverse complement strand
ACAGTACCCGTCCATTGCACGAGTGTCATGGAGGTTTCGAGACTTCAGGATGGGAGATGTGTAAAGAATGTGTAGCAGTTTGCAGGTTCGGACATGTGTAAAGTACGGAGAGGCGGGACTTTAACTTTTTACCCAAAGAGGTGCTGTGACCATGAAAATCCTCACAGTACCGTGTTATCGTACTCATAGCAATGGACCAAAAAAAATTCATTGACTTAAGCTTTGAACCTACTGTTGCCGACGTACTCGACTGCGGAGATTAGCTTGTTTATTTCCATGTCGCTTCATGAAGTGAATGTTTTTTTCAATTAGTTTGGTTCGTCGGAAACTGCCCGCTAACTTCCCCATAACAACTGTGCAACGGACGGGTACGGCGCCATAAATCGACTATATCCGCCTGGTTCTCGGTCTGTGACGCAACTCGACCATGGCGTTAATTTGTGTTGTGTGCATTGTCCAATTTGTGTGTTTGTTTTTGCAATGTTGCGAAAATTTGGTAAGTCCGTCTTTTCACCTACTTCGCTGACTGAAGGGCTCCGCCCGCGACCTTCGAGTATGTTTCTCTCAAGTCAAAGTTGGAAAGCGAAGAACTGAACAGGTCAAAAAATTTCTCGATGGGTTTGGATGGAGAGTCTTCCCCCTGTTCTTTTTCGTTTTGGATTCTTGCAGCTTGATCCGTTTGGATTTTTTTTTCGCTTCGAGGTGGTTTGAAGTTAAGATTTCGACTTTTTTTTCGCCTCTTGCCGGCTGTATGATTGAGGTCAAAATTCTGCCTGTCCCTTTTCCTTTGTTTTATAGAAATCAAACTTCCGAACCGCGTTTGCAAACTTCAGTTTGACATGTTTGCTTTGCTGTGTTGCTTGAGTTTTGTTGCTTTTTGCATGAATTTGAATCCATCTTGTACAAGTCGATGTTTCTCAGAATTGCGAATGTCAATTCCGGTGTTTTGTTTTGTTTCTTTCTATTGCGTACAGTCTTGGTGATCCCGGTTGTTTTGTATAGTTTCCCATGTCCATGTTGAACCGTTGAGCACCTTAACTATTGCGTGGGGCGGATGATTCTGCGTAATTCAGCTTTGGAAAAGTGTGGTACTCCTACGTGCATTCAGATGAACTTTTGGTGCGTGGTTTCAGACAATATTTCATGTGACATCCATCCAACTTTTGACAAAAGAAAGCGTTGTGTTTTCCCAACTTGTCGTGTCGTTTGTGTGATTTGTGGGCATTTCATTTGTGATTGTGATGTCAGTTTTACTTCTCTGGCGTATTGCGTTGGCACACCGCGTGCCCTTTTTAATACAACGTTATATATTTTAGTATACTGCATTGTATCCGAATAGACAATGAAACCAACTATGAGGGGCCTGATCACATTGGGCCCAGTGCTGGTGGAGCATTGCACGCAGAAATGCGGATGCCTACAAATGTAGGCAATGCTCAATTGTTGGCTCGGTTGGAGCCTGCTTTAATTGATTTTGTAGACATGGATGAGGAGACTCGAGTTTCCATTGGCTTGTTTCGTCAATCGCACAAGCAACTCAAGCGATGGAGAACCAAACATGCATGATGCCAGGATGACTACCTGCCTCAGGTCCGGACAATTCAGTCTTACATTCGGCTGACCCGGGTAGAAGGCTGGAACTATGTCGCTTACCACCTCCTACGACCACCTCCTACGACCACCTCCTACATTCACTTCCTACGACCATAGCCGACCACCACGTATGACCACCTCCTACGACCACCTCCTTCCACCACCTACTACGAGAACAGGTCGAAGGTACAAAATTAATATTTCAAGAGTTGGAAGGTGGTTGCGTAGTCGGAGGGCGGAGGGTAGAAAATTTGTTGTGTGGATCGTGTATATGAGTTGCCAATGACACCATTACCATCATTATTGTTGCCATCACCAACAAAGTCACCGTCCCAGTGATCATTGCAATCGCCACCACCAACACGAGCACGATCATCATGATAATGATCATCATCATGATCATCATTTTTATCATATCGCATTGTGAGGTTGCGCTTCAACGTGGGGGGTGAATTGAAAATTTTTGGGCTCCACTAAGTGCATGGTAGCATTGTGATGGGCAGCAAACACAAACATGGTGCACAGACGTCAACGTTTCAAAAAATGCCAAGGCACTGCCCTTCCAATTCCATTTTCCATTCAGCAGACATCACACGTTCATGTCGAGGATGCAACACCAAACCGAGTTCCAATATTTTTCATAACTTTTTGAAAAACGCGGTGCTTTTGCCGCCATGGCCTGCTATGGCACCGTTGCGGCCCAAGTTAAAGAAATTGAATGACCAAGTTTTCGGCGACTTGAACAGAGTTGAATCAATGGTTGGTTGATTTGTTGAAGTTTCCAATCTGCAGGTGTACACGTTTGGGAGAATTGATTTTGCATCATCGGGCAAAAAATCCATATATGTTTCCTACGATTTGAAGATGTTCAAAATTCTTGGTGAAAATAAGGTCGTCCTTAGAACCCTTTGTGTCGGTGGAGGTCAAGCGGTGAATTTTGTGCCGCAGGTCCAAAATTCATATTAGCGGTGCTTTGAACAAGAAACAAGGACCTATGTACTACCAATATCTTCTGCGAAAAATGTTAAATTTACTACAAACGTTCATACCCTCCCTCAAACTAACATATCCCAGGTGGGGAAAAGGAAAATCATCTTTAAAAGTGCCTTGGTAGTGGAAAAGTTAGTTTCCAGGAGGGAAATTCCAAATTGAAATATTTTTTTTGATTTTGATCCTCTCAGGGGTCCTTTTTGTAGTGGGACATAGTGAAGTTTCATAACTCCAAAGTCAAACAATGTGTTGGTTTCACAGTTCCCCTGTCTAATATGTTGTGTTCTACCATGTCTATTGTTAAGACATCACTTGGCTTCGAGTGTTTGAATGGATGCACCTGGGTTGGGGTAAGATAAGTAAAAATTTGTTTTCCAGGATCGAAACCTTGGTTGCCTGCGTTCTGGCTCTTGTCATGGCAGAAACAAGAAAGAAAACTCAGATATAAACGCAGGGTTGCTAAAGGGGTAGAACTGCTTGATTTTTTTTAAATCTATCACCGATTTAGGGGTCTCTGGAACTATGGCGTGATTGGTTTTTTGACAGTTGCGTTTGCAAGTGCAACTGACTTGCAGCCGCCATGATGCAGTTGGTGCGAGCCCGCCAGCCGAAGTCAATTGGTCAGAGAGCGGGCGCCTTGTGTCATGCAGTTTTTGTGCGAAGAAAACATTGGGGAGGACCTCTTTAGAGCTTTTGGCTGACTATTTCGAGTGAACAATACATACTTTAGTTTTACACCCTGGAAGATTAACATAGAACCTGAAAATGGTGAATTGGAAGATTATTTTCCTTCTCCAGGGTTGTACTCTCACGGTTCCATGTTAATCTGGGCGTATGCATATTCAAGTTTTCAAGATCTTTGGAGCCGTTGAGGGCTGTGTTCTAACCCTGGAGGACACAATCCCAAGGGTGGTTATAAAGCCCACCTACCTGACTGGCGGGAGTACCTTCCTGAGACTTTTGCTAGTAAGCTTACATTCCGTTTGCAGAAGTGGTGGAATCAGCAACGTTCGGCTGATCTTTATCCTATCTATTTAGATATTTGCAACTCGGGTGGGAAATTTGGACAGCCTATCCCGAACTACCAACTGGTCCTGCAGAAAGGCTTTCCCAAAGGTACGTGGGAATGGCAGATGCATATGTATGGTGCAGCCTTATATTGGCATATGGCCACGAGTCCAGGTGAATCGATGGTCACTTTAGATCCCGACCTCTTGCGGAATAAGAAGATCCTGGAGATTGAATGCATGCGCGGTGGCGGAGCACGTTACCTCGCGGAAGTGGCTGGACCCGAGTGTTATGTGGCCACCGACGAACGGGAGGAGAACATCGAAATTTGCCACGCTGTGCATGATGCATTTCCTGGCCTTTCCTATCAGCAGGTGAAGCTTTCTGATATTCCTAGCACCTTTGAAAAGAACAGCTTTGATGCCATGTTGTGTGTAGAAGCCGGGGCAGACTTAGAGAAGAAGGACTTGGTCAGTGCGGCCAAACACGTGCTGGCACCTGGTGGTGCGCTCCTACTGTGTGATGCATTCTTGCAGGAGGAGGTCCGCGAATTGTTGGAGGAATTGGAAGACCCTGAAGGCTCCTTGAAGGTTGAAATATGCACTGATATTGGCAGATGGATCAGAGCTACTGGCTTGTCTCCTGTGAACATTCCAGAGACTCATAGTGTTACCGGAGTGGCCGGCTGCACTTACATGCGGATAGTTGCCAGAAAGCTGTAAAAAAAAGTGGAGTCAGTGTGGATGTTTTTGTTGTGAGGACGCTCTTGTTCAATTTTCTGTCATATTTATCCTCCCGGGAACCAATCTGGAGGGTAATATGAAGTCATATTCCTCAAATCACAACAACATCTCTCAAAGAATCAAACCCCAAATTGGTGAGAGGGAATC
The DNA here is from genome assembly GCA_000507305.1 of Breviolum minutum Mf 1.05b.01. NCBI lineage: Eukaryota > Dinophyceae > Suessiales > Symbiodiniaceae > Breviolum > Breviolum minutum. Next base: position 26,529 of record DF244081.1, on the reverse strand, counting down.
CACCCTCAGTTTAGGATGTTCTAGCTTGGTGACGGATTTGACCGGAGATGTTCTAGTGGAATTTTCAACGGTTCCAGTTGTGAGCTTCGTGCAACTGGGTCTTGTGACAAATTTTTCAATCCTCAACCCGTTTTTTTTTTTTTGCGCAAATAGGTGGTATTTTGAAAAAGATGCAATTTCTGATGCTATCTCTCCAAGGGATATCACTTGAGACAAAAAACACCAATTCTTGTAAAGCGACTGTTGGACCCTGAAAAGTCGAATTCTGTTCATCCAAGCTGCTCGCAGGTGGGGAGCCTTGGGAATATGTATTGAATTTGACACCACACCTTCGGTTTACCCTCCTGGGAACTAACACATCTACACGAATGGTATGTTTGAAGATGGTTTTCCTTCTCCCAAGGTGGGATATGGACTCGTTCCCTGGAGGGAATCTCTTCCATCAGTTTCAAGAAGCCGACCCCCTCCAAATCATCTGTATTTTTTTCTTTTAATGGCAAGACGACCTCCATCCTTTAGGTTGATCATTTTACCAACGATTTTCGCCTTGCAGGTTGAAGTTCTGACCAAAGATGTCAGCTCAACTGCAGTCTGAGCATTTCGAGCTGCAACCTCAGTTAAGTTGACCTTTGGGAATCTGCAGATGCATGGCAGACCTAAACCAAAAGCGAGGGAAGAACCCCCACAACAACTTGGTGACTGCAGAACTGGGGTGACTTGTGACTTGATTGATCATTTCGTCAGTGCTTACCACAAGTCGAAGCTCTTGTCACCATGCTCTGGGGTTGCTACGCCAAGGACCCTGCGTTCCTTGGTTCGCTCCTCAAGAGAAGCAATTGGGCTGCTGAAGAGTAAGATTCTTTGATAAAAGCCTCATCCAAAAAAGATCTTCTGATGCTCAGCGTCCAGCTGGAAGAATTTTCCCAGCCGGTGATCCACTGAAAACAGCAACGTGGCGTTTCGAGGAGAACCTGGACGGGTGGAATGATCGTGAAATCTGCGATGCGTTCCACAAGATTTGGGAGGCTCTTGGGACATGTTTGCATTGCAATGAAGACATAATTCATCCGAGAAACATCCTGGATTCTTCGGAATGCATCAATGATTTGATAGATCGCAGGCTGCCTCAAAATGCTAAGAAATGAGAATCGCATGTGCTGTGGTGGCTTGAAAACCACAATGTCTGCTCTGGGCAAAGCATCTAACTGGGGGAGAGTTTTGATTGATGGGTAACACCAGGTCAACTGCTTGGTGTCATCAAAACGGGATTTGTATTGGTCACAATTTCTTATTTGCTAAAATCTGAGGGTTGGTTGTTCACTTCATCCAGGTTCTTGCAGGGTATGACAATTCAATTGACCAGAGCTCAGTTTCAGTCCACCATGGGGTATTTTGTCTTGGCATTTTGAACGGCAGTCTTTTTTCCGGTCGACACGGAAGCAGGGCCGGCAGTGAAGGTGCATGCAATGCACTAAACTCTTGAACCGAGCTTCCAGGCATCATCTTGGCCAGGAGTTCCAAACCACCAAGTCAAACATTTTGAAGCCTGACATGGTTGGTGCCGGTGGAGCAGCTGAGTTTAGTCGCCATGAATTTTTGCCTGAGGCAACGACATATTTTCTACAAGAGCAGCCACAATTGATCGAGCGCGTGCTCAAGTGCCCCGATGACTGGACAGAGAGTTTTTTTTTTTCAAGGTTAACTTGGTGTCAGTGATATTTTCAATTCAGAAGCTTTCGACTGGTAGGTAACCACCAGATCCTGGGAATCCGAGATTTCAAGCCCAACTCTTCACACCCAAAGGGATCCCAACCTCGGTTTTCCCTGTAGGTATTCGCGTTTGGATGTTCTCCCTCTTGACGTTGGGCACCTCAGAATACCTCAGATGTGCCAGCAAAAATCCTCAGTCCCCCGGAATGACCTATACAACACTTTACCATTTGTGCCAAATTTTCGCGATTTATCTGGCAAAAGTTCCATACCTCTGATTGCAATATGGTGGATACCGTATGACTTGAGGAATTGTGGCAGCATCAACACCTGTCTTGCCCTTTTGTTGCAGGTAGCTGCTAGGGATTTCGGAGATTTCACCGAAAAGCACCTTGGCCACTGAGGGTCAACTGTTTTTTTGGGGGCAGAATGGAAAGTGCCTTTGACAGGTTTTCTTTGAGGCACTGTCACTTTTTCCTACGAGTACCTGATAGTCTGTATAGTGATACACTGATACTGATAATACTGATACTGCTCTGGAAGCCAAGAACTTGCTGGAAGATTAGCTAGTGGAAGAAATGATTTTTCTATGATCAAGGACTACCCATTTGGCCTGCAGGTACAACTTTTTCAAATGCGACGTGTCCGCCAGTGACAATGCAGTGGTCAAGCTACCTCCTCAGTGGTGGAAGTTCAAAGTTTGCTACGGTTTTAGAGCTGGGTTGGTATCATCACTTCCAAGCTTACCCTGTTGTGCTGTGCAATTTTTTTGTCCTTCCTTCCAATGGTCCAAGATGGTAATCATAAACCCTTGGCGTAGGCATGGACAGTTGCAATTCACCGCCTACAGCTACGCTGCCTTGTGCGCTGAACAGCTGAACGGTGTTTTTTGGCAGTTTCTGAGCCAGTGGAGAAAAATTAGGCAACTGATGTCTGCAGGTACATTCCTCCTTTAAACTTTGGTTCGCTTCGTGTGGGTCTCATCTGGAGGGAGCCTGGGTTTCAGCAGTGCTGGAGGTGAGATTCACTCATCGAATCTCACCATTGCAGGGGTTGTTGCTGGTGTTGATGGCTGAAATCCTGCACCAGTTGAGGTTGGTAGTTTATTCCATTATTTACAGGTTTTATACATCCCAGGTGGTTGTTTGGGATTTCTGAACCATCAACATTAGTGTGTGGCTCTAGGTGAGATGACAGTGTCCTTCTACTTTTCCATTGACAATTTGGGAGAGGACCGCAACGCCTGCAAAAACGTCCGAAGGAATGTCCCCACAAAACTCCCATTGGCCCAAGGGCTGTTGCAGTTGCTATTTGGCAGGACACCAGCGCGGAGAAGCGCTTCGGATTCCGTTTAGGTCAACTAGAGGCACGATCCATCTGCAGTTTGAAAGGATGAAGTGATTGGGCCACGACTTGCCGAATTTCAAAAAGTTGATTTTCACGACTTCCCGCAGGTTTACTTCATGCCCGACACGGATATCACAGACATTGGTCAGTTCCGTCGATGTTATACTCTGGTTGGTCAGGGACCTATGGGAAAAAAGGGGAAGAATCAATCCATCATAGGTGAAGTAACCAAAGGATTCAGGTAGCTGGAGGAATCCTGTACCTTATTTTCGGCCTGGGGGGTGGGGGATTCCCGTATCCATAAGCCGGAAAACATCTGAAGCTTAGCCAGCTGCAACTCAGGTGGAGTGGGCGAAGCACAGATGGAATATTTGGATGAGGTCTGGGAAACACCTGTGATTTAATGTTATGTTTCATTTTTTGGGTGGGATTTTCAGAAGCCTCCAATTTAAAAAAGATTGGATGTTAAAATGTATCGAAAAGTTGCACTTTTTTGCCGGGGCAATGAAGCGATTCCTGTATTTTAGTGTGGTGTTGTGGGTAAAAAGCATGGCTTCGTAGGAACACCTTTTTTTTGTTTTCTGACCAGGCCGCCTTTTTGGAAGGCGAGTTAATGCGAGTTGTCTTCCAAATCCATCAGGACTTGGGAGAGTCGACCTCCGGAGGGGAACCTTTGGGAGGGTGAAAATCACTGCAATGCCGCAATGCCTTGATTTAAACAAAATGGAAGTTTTGCGCCCAGGATCACGTGTCAAGCATGCACCTCTGCAAGACTTCTGGGAATGCAGCTTTTCAAAAAGACTTGGAATTAAACAGGCATAGGGAATGAGGGAATCGGAAGATGTGGTCAACATTTCTTGCCGGATCTCTCTGAGAACAGGTTCACATGATTTTGATTTTGGAATTGCTGCCGTCCAGAAAGATCTCAGAACTTGAGACTAGTCACTAGTCTCTCACAGTCTCAGTCAATTTGTCAGCATGGTCACCATGGTCTCATTTCGAGCAAGAAAATCCAGGGACTTGAAGGGTGTCCAGTTTCACACTTTTGTAGCACCTGTGACCTGTGGCTTATTTTGATCCTAAACACAGCCAGACGCCTGACACCAGGCTGGGGTTTTGCAATGCTGCCAGCCGTGCCACCGACTTCTTGGGCATTTTTGCGGATGGCGCCAACTGCGAGAAGTGCCCCGTTTGTATCACCTCATGGGGCTGGGTTGACTTGAGATAGCCATTGGTTCCACCTGCCACGACTTGTGCGGTTTGCCAGTCAGACTTGTGAAGCTTCAAACTTCCACGAAGTTTCAATCCGCACAGGATGTTCACCATCCAAAGTATCTCGCTCCTGCAGTATGAAGAGGATCCGCAAAGCCGCTGGACGTTGCAAGTTAGGGCAAGACACTGGAAGACTGGTCCGTTAGTTGGAGTTCCAATTTTTTGCTATGATGAGTTTTTATGGCTGCTTTCAACACTCAGTTTCCTGAAGAAACCCACTAAAGATCACGCTTCTATTCTGAGGCCCACAGCTTCTGCCCGTCACTCGACGCCCAAGATAGCAAGATGTGGAGATTTTTTTCTTTTTGGGGGGAATGCCATATGATTCAACACATTTTTGAAGAATTTTCCAGCACTGATGCAGAAATTATCCACTGGGTGCTGGAAAGCCCCCTGACTTGTTTTTGTTGGCATCAGATTGGATGGTACACTCCATGGTGAAGGAAAGCATCCTTGCTAAAAGTATTTTCATCCCAACTGTGCCCAAGCCGCTGGGAAGTTTTTCCCCGAAAAAACTTGCACACACACACATAGACATAGAGATCCCAACCTTGTTTCCTTCGGGGTCCTGACCAGAGGTGTGGCCCGAGCTAAAGTCAAGGTCTGAAAGGTGCGGAAACAACCGAAGGATGTGGAAGATGGTGAAGGATGGGGAGGTCAGTTTTTTGGAAATGATTCACTCAGATGAAAGTTTCTTCTGTCCGAAAAACTCAGCAAAATCATCGAAATATCATCACCTGTCTCTTAAACAATGAAGTAATGTGTAGCGGGTGGAAAGATGATTCAGTTTGACATGGTTTTCAACCTGGGTTGAAACGAATCATCTAGACAACTAGTACTATAACAAATGGGTAGGGGCACCAGTCGTTGGTCAAAATTTGTCAAATTTGGTCTTGATTTTGAGACTTCTGCAAAAGACGTCTAGATATGGGTAAACAATGGTTTTTACGCTGATTAGAACCGAAACAATATGGGATCTATTTTAGTTTCGATATTTTCAGGCATCCATTGAAGTATCCAAGTTCAAGACATGGTAATACTGATATGATCCTGTCCAGACATGAAGTTGATGTGGCACCAGGCTATTGTGGATGGTGATGGATGGCTGCAACAAGGAGTACATTGGAGTCCAGCGAGGGGACCCAATTGTTTGGCAAATAGGGATCTTGACTCAGTTCTCTGCGGTGGCCATCATGCAAAAGATACAATGGTTTATAGAGATTTTCGGATTTTTCAGTCACCTTTCAGTTTTTCTTTTATCAGTCTTGAATAAACTCATCCTATATATCTCTTCAATCCTTAGGCAACTGAGCACAATGCTCTCTAGTGCCCATTATGCAGATGATAAGAATCTTTTAGCCCATCCAAATTGTGGATTTCGGTGCTACCTGCATCTCAGCATGGTTGTATAGGAAAACTATACCAACTAGTCCATAGCAGTGACAGGAGCATTCCCGATAGATTCCGGGTTTCCCTGTAAAGGCTTGTGCCCCGAAACAAGCTACTCATTTGGAAGTACCCGTTGCTCCAGCGGTGATTGAACCCCTGGGGTTTTTGACAACGAGGAACTATGGAGCGGACAGCCGAGCACGTGCCATTGGCTGTGTCTTTACGATGTTGGCCCTGACCTCAACCCAGTTGAATCTCTAGGGATGGCTGCAGGGTACCGGGTTGAGCCGGGGCTGTAAAAGTGGCGCCCTTTCCACCAGGTGCATTTGACGCACCCTTCCATCCGGCATGGGGTCCTCAGATCTTTCAGACTGAAACGTGGGGTTTGTGCTGGAAACAAAAACTACCAGAGAATGTGGGATGTTTATGTGACCCGAGATCAAGATGTATGGCAGCTTGTAGCGCCATCTTGAAGAGTATCGACCTCTTGATCTTGCGCCCAGAGGATAAGGCCTGGAGCTGTTGAAAGAGCGGCCGCTTAAAGGTGGTGGAACTGAACCTCATGAAGCCAGTGATGGTTGATAGCTAAGCAAGGCCTACAAAAACGCTGAATTCAGCATAAGGTGAATAATGATGCATGCAATGCAGTTGACAGAGATTGAGTATGAGATTTCTTCATGGCATCTGGCATTTGGTGATTTTGGGGCCGACTCAAGAATCTTTTTCAAACATGTTGAAACCACGTCAAGTTCTTTTCTTAACTTATGCTGGAGCGTCAAATAACACGATTCGAGCCCATCCGGAAGCTGGGGGGGGAAACTTGAGCTCCCAACGTTTCAGCCACACAAAATTCACTGGCTCGTGGAAAAGCCTGACACTGCAACACTTCTCCAGGGTGCCTTGATGTCCCACCTGGCCAAACTGGTGCGGCAGTTTGATTACTTCATCGGCTTGGAGATGTCAGAGCAGCCCTTTGGTTTCAGATTTTGTGGGGCTGTGGTGGTTGTGGTTCTGGGGGCTTGGCTTGCTGGTGGTTTCTGAATTCGCAACATCGTTGAGGTACCTATTGGAGCAGTCCTGCTTGGTTGCCGCCTCAATCTGCAGGAAAATGTGGAGCTGGGAAAATGTCTACACTGTCTACACTGATACTCAATACAAGTTATTACAAGCGATCACCAATAAGGGCATGATGCCAGCTTTTAAGTGCTTTCGATAGTATCACAAGTCATCCATATAGGCCTTGCAGGCTTGATTCCTTGAGTGTGCCCTTGCTGCCCAAGGTACATTTACTGGGCCACTGCGTAGCAGGAGATGAACATCGTTCAAGCGAGTTGTTGATGGTGGACAAGTCCATATTTTCAGTGGGCTTGCAGACTCCTGGACAAAAAAACTGAGAGGAACAAAAACGCTTTAGCCATGGGTCCTTGTTTTCTTTGTTGTTTGGGTGTGGCTGGGATGATGGAATTTATAGCACTCTTGGGGCATGATGCACATCTATATACTTTTTGCACAGATTTTCACACGGAGCTAGGAGCAGTAGTACACAAATTTTCAGATCATCTCAGATGAATATACAAATGGTCAATGCAGGGAGAAGGATTCAGACTTTCCAGTGACCATTTATGTCTTCCCATCTTCACACGCACCACATCATTCTGTCAGCAACTCCAAATCACCAGCATATTGTCCAAGTAGACATGATTCTTAGCAGATAGACATGTTTGTCTTGTCGCTTCTCATTCTCGTTGCTTTGGGGCCTTGCTGACTTCTGATTGCGTGATGCACTTTGGATGTCAAATCCTAAAACCTCGGCTTCGAGGAATTGTTTATCTGCAGATGCACGGCGGGCACATCGGGAGAATGTCATTGCTAGAAACGAATCTGGAACAGCAGAGGTGCCTCTTGACGATGCATCTGATCATCTGGTTGTTTTTGTTTCAATATATATAGGTCTTATGGGGTTTGACCTTTTGGCAGATTTTTGGTGGCTGATTTTTGTGGCCTACCTGCTGATTTCTTCGGACCCCACCAGCTGACCTATCGAGGTGAATGCTACAATTCGATTGCAGAATGCAGCTTTATTTTGCTTGTCTGCATTGGGGCTTCCTCAAGCATCTGCCGATCTTCAAGAAAAAGGCATTGGATCTGGGGACAAAGAATTACTTGCAGCATATATGGTCTGCCAGTGATGGAAATTTCAGATGGAAGTTGGTCAAAGATACAAACTTTGCAGTTTCCAACACACACACACACAATGATAAAGTCAGTGTTCTTGAAGCAGGTCCTGATTCTTTTATTTTAAATCCTCTCAAGTGCAAACATTAGAAGAATGATTTCTTCAGATCTCAAAAATCTCCCGGGGCAAAACTTTTTTTTTCCGTTTTTTCCCCAAAAGGCTCTGTCCTGGAGAAACGCGAGCGTCCAGTGGGACGTCTGCACCCCCACGACGCCGAGCGCCTCCTTCGCCTGCTGGGCAGCCGCAAGAGCGGGGAGGGCGGCGGCGGCAACGCCGCCGCCAGCACCTTTGGAGCGCATCCGGCGGCCTTTCCGTCGTACAGTTTGATGTTTGTGGTCGCACTGAAACGTGAGCTTTGTGTTCAAGCCCATGCACCCTGCTTCCAGGTGCACAAATTCAAAAAAGGTGTTGGAAAGGGGGAATCACAGTTTGGGTAGTTATATTTGTTTTTTTTTCTGGAGGAGTTGCAAATTTACCCTATCTAATATATTTCTTGCTGCTAAGCTGGAGATTGTAGTAGCACATCAATAAACATCGAGTAATGTCTGTTGGATTGGTGTGGTTTGTTGACAGGCACTGATTGTGAATGAATCCAACTTGCCCAACGTCTATGTGAGCCTGGAAGATTTCACCCTATGTGTGCAAGTGCGGACCAAGAGTGGACGATTGGAGTCGGCTCAGTCCTCCTTGAAGCTCATCGATCAGGTGGAACAGAATTTTGTTTTCATATCACCATACAAAAGATCCGCTGATACTGCTGGAAACATCCTGCTGGGTGTTGGATTTTTGTTGAATTCATTGTTTGAACTTTTCACTCAGATGTTTTCGTGGACTCTTCTGTCATTTTTGTTTCTCGAGGTGATGCCTGTGGCCATCACCGTTGTGGTGGATGGATTGTTGGTTTTCCTTTATTTGAATGGTCGGGAAGCCCTTGATCAACCCAAGAGGTTGTCAGACTATGCAGCAGAGGCCTGGCGGCCTGGGCTTCTGAAAACCGTGTTGTGGGCTTCCCAAACGCTGAGGGGGAACAATCGCCGCCAGGTGCAGGCTGGAGATATTATCTCTGGTCGTTCTGCCAAGGCGGTTGAAGCAGTCCAAAGAGGTGATGTGACACGGGAGGAGCGGTGATCTTCGTGTGGCTTGTGTTTTGGGAGGGATCACATATGGGAGATGCAAGTTTGGGCTTTAATACACAGGATATGGGTGAGATTGTCTCGGGATTACAGGACTGAACCGACTTTTTTCAGAGTATAAAGTTTCGACAAAGTTTTGATGGGGGATGTATATGCCGAAGTTTCGATGACGCTTTGATGGGGATGTATATGCTATGTTTGAAGGTGCCAGTGCCAACAGTGTCAATAAGGCGAGGGACAAGGCATGACTTAGCCATTACTTTTGTCCATGTGACCTATTGTTCATGACACCTTTTCATGGGGTTCTGCATGTTTGTTTTGGGTAGCTGAGATGCACTGACAGGCATCCTGTACTGCTTCTCTGAATCTACTTTTCTTAATCAGAACAATTCTTTTCGCTTTTCCGTTTTTTGTTTTTTTTTCTGCTAGAGTGTAGGCTTTAGGATTTTTGCTGGCAAGCTTGAATTTTCAACTCCAGGTTGGTTGTTATTCAAAAAAAACATGGATGAATTTGGGGATCCAAAGACCATAATTTTTCACGAAGGTCTGACATCTTTGTGTTTTTTTCAGGAGGATCCAGTTCTGTGTGGTGCCATGCTGATGCTGCGCTTCTTCCCACGTGCCATGTTGGCCTATGAGGTAGAATCCAAGGTGCAAGAGATTGGTGGATGTAGAGATTAGAAAGGTAGTGACGTGGCGTGGGAACGTTTTAAAGTAATTTAGTAAAGGAGATGGCCATCCGAAAAATTGCCTTCATTGAGGTGGAGGAATCTCAGATATTTCATGAAGGTACCTTTAAGTGAAGATGATGGACATGTGGAATTTTCTTGATTCAACTCACTCTTTGCGGCTCTTTTTGTTGCTGTTTTGGCGCTTGAGATCCATCAGGTGCAGGTGGCGAGAAGTCAAGCTGCCAAGATCCTGAAGCGAAAACCAGGTACTGGTGCAACTGAAGAGATTCCTCTCACGGTTTTCAACATCATCGAGGTTTGTCAGTAAGGGAGATGGGAGGAGCTGCATTTGGAAGGAATGCCCAAACGGAAACTAGTACTGTATTCCAACCATCCATTTTCAGAGGCTTTTGTTGTAAATTTCAGGGATGGTATTTTTCAAAATTAAACATAATAGATACTCAAAATGGCCATGTTTGAAGCCGAAGATTCCTTTTCCAAAGCATCATTTTGGGTATCCTTATTTTCAGGCAGGGTACAAGTTGAATTTTGTGACGCGGCGCCAGGTCACGCAGCTTGTAATTCAATTCACACACGTGCAATTGAACGACGAATCTTTGGCCGCCATGGGTCAAAAAAAGGCAGGACTTTCAGAGGTATTGGATCCTGATACCATCATGTGCCTTGGTCTCATTAAAATCAAAAAAGGCATCTTTTTTTTGTCGTAAACTGTAAGTGGGAGTCGATGATCCTGATTTTTCATGACTGAGGTGGATGGTCTTGGCGTTGGGAACAGCAGCTATGTATTTGCCACATCAACATCCTAAGTTCCTGGATCTCATCAAACAACCCTTCGTGAAAGTGATGCAGATGATCGCTGGTATCATTGATGGAACCAGCTCAAAGGAGGGAGGGGAGTGGTGTCACTTTGAAATGAACTGGCTTGGAAGAACACAATACAGTACCAAACAATACAAGTATATAAGTGGAATGGTGACTCCATGGTTTAACTAGCTTTCTTGGCTAGTTTTTCAATGTCAAGAAAATCAAACAGCCATGCACTTCAGAAAATGCTGAATTTGTGCTTTTGTATAGGCCTGTTCTATTGGGAGTTTTCTTTCTACTAGGATCTACAAGGCACTTAGCGGTGCTAAAAGGGCTCAATAGACGCAAGCAACAACAACAGGATCTGTCGAACTATGAGCAAGCCTTCATCGCTGCCTGTGTGGTTTATGTGGCCTTTGTCCTGGCTTCACCACGTGGGAAGAACATTTTGCAGGATGAGTTGGCCGCCAAACTCATCATCAAGATGAATGGATACAGTGATAGCCCAGTTGACTTCAGTGACTATGTCTGGCTGCTTAGTTTCTTTTTTTTTGGGAGTTGAGAGGATCAGCTTAAGTTGCTGAAAGTGATGGCAGTTTTATTTTACACAGGCAGAAAGTTAGCAACAGACAATTCATATATGGTTCATATGATCATGAATCATAATTGTACTTCACTGTTATGTAGATACATTTGTTACTAGAATAATCTAAGATTGTTAGTGTGCTGTTCTTTTGCTTCTTTCTTTAGCATGTTTTTATTACTACTGCAACCAATGAGCAATGGCCTGCCAGACACAACACTTGGGGTCCAATCTTCCTCGTAAAATTTGAGTAAGCAAACAACAAGCCGGTGTCGGGGATTCGAAGGGGTAGTGGCTGAAAATGCCAAAGAATGAAGCTCCTCGATTTTTTTTTGGGAAGAACACATTCATGCTTTGAAGTCCTGGATTTTCCCCAATGATGATGCAATTGAGGTCATCAAGAACTGCCAGCAGATCTCTTCCAGAGTGGCTGTGTTAATCCTTCGCGCCAAGCAAGAATCTCCAGCCACCTTGGCACTGGTTCTAGATGCTATCATGTCGCGGATGGTCAATGAAGATGGGGTCATCTATAAGGAGGACCGACTGGGAAAAGCTGCCAATAGCTAGCCAAGACATTTCCAAAGCTTGCAATCTTGGATCGATGGTGTAAATCGCTGCTGAAGATGTCACAACAGGATTTTCTTTGTCATGCTAGCAAATGCCTTTCAATCTTCACTACTGACTATGAAAAACCTTGGGGGTGTCACACCCCCAAACTTGACTGTATCCCACAAAGCCATCAATGAAATTCGCTAGCTCAAAAAACCTTGGTGGAACTCCAAATGTGTTGGAAAATCTCTGGTTGGAAATTTCCGTTGGAATTTTCTGTTGGATCGATTTCTCCATCGTTTCATCAGGATTTACAAGAGTTCCTGGTAGACCAGGGCCTCGGTGCTGTGATCCAAGTCTTGGATTTTGTGGGAAGGCCAGGGTCACTGGCAGGGATGCGGACCATCAACAACAACCGGTGGGTTGGCTGATTGGGTACATATTGTTTTTGATTGAAACGATGACCCAAAAAATTCCGAATTTTTTGGTTGAAAACGATCCAATTTGACGAACTCGCATGTTTTGAAAAATTGGGTTGGGTGAAAAACCACCAACTGGTGTTTTGATCAGAAAGTCATGCAGACGCCAGTTGCCAGTTACCAGTTCCCTTGCTTCAAGGTGATTTTTTTTTGCAAAGATTCTAGTTTCACTTGTTGGAAGTTTTCGGATCCAGGGGATTGCTTCAAGTGGAGCGCCGAGAACGTGAGCGCAAAAGCGGGCAGATTCGCTTAACACCTGAAGAGAATGAGGAGACATTCATCTCACTGATGGTTGAATTGTTTGGAAGCAGCTGCTGTACCCACTGGTCTCTCTTGATTTGAGGGAGGTTTTGTATGGTTTTGTTGCAGGCAGGTAGTGTATAGTCAGCCAAGTTTAGCAGGAAAAAAATCATACATCACCCTCATAATGCATGGATTTCCAGTGTCATGTCATGATTTGGCACCGGCAACCCGGCCCACCCAACCCATGGATTTGAGGAGCGTGCGCGGGAAGAGAAAGCTGAACGACTTGCCTTGGAACAGGTGGGCCGGTGGCCTTGGCAAGCCAGAAAGTGAGATTAAAAAAGGGCGGTTTCTTGTGTTGTGATCCTAGATGATTTATGATGATTTATAGTATTTTCTCTTCATTGTGCCGGCGTGACCGGTTCAAAAATTCGGCCTGCACCGATAAACCGATAAACCGATAAACCCACCTAGGCCCATTTCCAGACTTTGCCCGTTTATCGGTTTATCGGTTTATCGGCGCAGGCCACCCAGACCAACCGATAAACCGATAAACCCATAAACCCTATAGGCCCATTTCCAGACTCTGCCGGTTTATCGGTTTATCGGTTTATCGGCGCAGGCCACCCAGACCAACCGATAAACCGATAGATCCATAGACCCTATAGCCCCATGTCCAGACTCCGCCTGTTTATCGGTTTACCAGTTTGACATCAGAATATCATATATAGTAGCATAATTAGTACTATAGAGTATCACAGGGTTATAGTGATTTACTCTTGTACTTTTCTCACCCTTTTTTCATGATCTCATAGTATCATCGCATAATAGGGTCGCAGGGTTTTGGTATCATAGTGGCATACTCTCATACTCTCATACGTTTATCCTCCCATGAACTCTCTCATAGCTTCATAGTGTCACACTATGATAGTCTCATAGTAGCATAGCATCAGAGCATCATTGTCATAGTCTCCTAGTATCTCAAAGTCTCATAGCAACATAGTATCAGAATATCATAGTGTCATACTAT